>JACCIY010000168.1:0-87363 GCA_025506505.1 Flaveria sonorensis
CAGATCAATCAACCTAATAAAAAGTTTAACACTAAACATAAAAATAAAATCCAAAGCCGCTAAGAGCAATCTTGTTCCGCTCTTACTCTTAGTCAATAATCTCTCGGTCTCATAATTATCGTTATCGGCAATATGCTCATTGTCTCGCTTATAGCCTTAGCCTTATCGTTAAACCAGAACGTATTGTCACTCATGAATATGTTATGTCATGAAAGGTGATTGTTTTTTAGTCATTAAAAATTTAGATTAACATTGTCATCTTTGCAATGCTCGATTGATTTTCCGCTCGGTTGTAAATGAGTCGATCGGCCCCGGTTCAGTTTGAAAACGAGCCAAGCACGAGCAAAGGTTCGCTCGGTTCGGCTTGGCTCGTGAACAACCCTAATTAAAGGTATGGTGATATACTAAAACAGGTGACATGAAGGCTAAGTTCTCAAAAAGTTGAATGATATGAATCAAACAAGCAGAAAGTGAGTCTCATAGAGATACTCCTCTTTATTTTGTTTATGTTGTGTATCATGCGTCGTTTTTACCTTTTAAAATTATTAATTTTTGTCAAATCAAATTTGTGTTTAATGTGAAAGCGTTTATACATGTTGGTTAATTCAAAATCATATCCTAAACAGGCATCTAATTATACACGGTTAGACAATTAAATCAACGCATCCATGTGGAGTTTAAAGGTTCTACCTTTGATGATCAAAACCAAACACGCACACCATAGACACAACAACTATATCGCTAATGACACATTCACATAAACAAAGCACCCTACGTGAAGCGACCACGATGAAGATTATATGGTGGTTCGGCGGCAATGCAAAGGAGAGGGGTAGCACCTTTTGGTGATGGTAGATAAGCGTATGTGCATGTAGCTCGTTTGTATTGTCAACCAAACTCATTTGGTTCATTCATGTAGTAAACAATATTATTTAGGTAATATTGTTGATTATTATGTTAAAACACTTTAATTATGTCATTTATTCAATTTATAGTAATTTTATAATTTATAAATAAATTTTTATAAATTTATAAAGTTTTAACATTAATAAGAGATTTTAATTATTTAATAAAATAAATATTTAAATTATAACCAGATTTATAAAGTTTATAAAGTTTTATAACTAATAATTTGATAAATTATTAAAATTATGTCTAATAAATTTAGAGTTTAAGTTGTAATTATTCTTTTATTTATTATTTTATTTAAGTATAATTTTTTTTAAATTTCAATCATAACTCTCTTTAGAAGACTTGTAACTCACCATTAAAATCAATCATGACTCCCTATTAAATCATTCATGACGCCCTACTAATCTCAACTATAAAAGCAGCTTTAACCCTCACTTTTCATTTGTTCATTCTCTACAAATCTCATTCACAAATCTTTCTTTTATTTTGGTTTTGATATGAGTATGTTGGAATGGTATTTCAAGTGTTTAAATGTTAAATATTAAGTATGATTACTTGTATTTATGCATTGATTATGTTGAATAGTTTAACTAGGAGTTTGAAAGTGATTTTGTAGGTAAAATAATTAAGTTGAAAGCTTACATGGTGAAACAAGGCATTGGAGGGGTCAAGAAACAAAGATTCAAGTGCAGCAGAAAGGCTTCCACCGTAGCCTACTGTAGCCACCGTAGGCTATGCAAGCTCAAGAAAAAAAAATCAGCAGATATACCCCAGTGTACGCCAGCTACGCCAGGGCCTCCCTGGAACACCTATGAAACCGCGTTTTTGTTATGTTTCACCCATCACTTGCCCCCCATTCGACTAGACGTTTGGAGACGAATTTTGGGAGTTCTTAGGCCATTAGTTCACCATTCCAAACTCAAAAACAATATACAATCATCCAGAATGCAAATCAACAACGATTTTGAAGATCATTCAAGAATGATGAGCTGCTAATCTTCTCGTGATCTACTTCGGGTATTAGGTTTTGTGTGATTAGGTTTTTGTTATGTTAACTTTATTGGGATTAAACTTTAGAACCTGTTAAGTTCTTCGATAAGTTTAACTTGTGTTTTGGTTATTTAAACAATGATTTGGTAAACCTTTATTTGAATATCATTTAATCTTCCGAAAATTATATGATTGCAAGTTTTGGTTTCTAATTGCATCGATATTGTGTATTAAGACCTATTAAGTCTTGATTATCGATATCCCTTAATCATCATACGTACAGAATCCCTATTAAAGATTTTCATGAAGTTGAAATAAAACAATTACTGAAAACCAAACCTAGATCCGAAGTGTATTACTTTTCTTATGAATTATTTTCTTAACCAAGTTTGATTATTTCAAATTTGTTTTCTTAGTTAATTGTAATATTCCAAAAATCCAATTTCACAGCTAAGAGGTAATAGTTTAATTAACTTAATAATTTGGTTATTTGTTTCATATAACTCAAAGTATAACACACCGACCACTAATTCCACGAGGATGGACAACCCTACTTACCCTAATTAGTCTAAGGTGAATAGAAACATATAATTTAACATCTTATTTGATTGATACTTCGATATCGATCAGTTTGACAATTTTTTACAAGTAATTTCAAAAATTCACTAATGTCACACTCCAACAGGCGGCGGAATATGTCGGGGCGTGTAGATTGTCCATAACACGTGACACTATTAAAGTAATAATTTATTTATCAACCTAATTACATAAGTCTTACAAAAAAACCATAAATTATACAAATAAAGGTAACATAAAATAAAGTTTGGTTATTAACTAAGTCTAAAGCATCCTAAGTGTCATAAACTTGATGCATCTCAACAGCATTTCCTGCGATATGTATAAAATAAAGATCAACTAGAAAGTTATTGAGTAAACATAGGTTTTGTTACATATAATAGATTAAAACATGATTCAAGAGTCAAAGTATGAATTCAAGCAAATTTACTAAACCAAACGCATTGATCAAACCTTTGTTGACATGTGTCCTAACCAACATGTTAGACTAAGAATATCGGTTTCAATACCCAAATGCCGTCTAAAACGACCTGTTGGCGGGTGTCAAACCAATAGCGCTATCATCGTCACCTTAGGCTTTAGAAAGTTAATGATCATATGCTAGCAAATAAGTAAAAAAGATTGACCACCACATGAAAGATTAATCCAAAAAGTTTATCACAAATGCATAGAATTCACACAAGACTTAATTGAATCGTATGATTTGCAAGAAAGATTTAGAATTGAATACGTATACATGTCACATCCCATAACATAAAAGGAAAAGGACTATGAATACTCACATTAATTCTTAAGTATAAGTGGACTTATGACTTGATTAATAGAAATAATGAAGCCCTAAGTTAGCATGATTATATGTATTAGACCTTATGTTTAAATTTTGGTTATGCGCATTGACCATAGTAATAAAAGAATCAAAAGCAAAGGAAAAGAAATGTTGTTGCAAGATAAAACGATTTGGACAGATTCATTATACAGTTTCATATGATAATAAAAATATCAAACTTTAAGTAAAAATTATAGAATTCTCCAGTCTACCCTTTAGGATATTATGAACAACTTTCATTTAAAAAGTTTTACAAATTCGGATCAAAAGCTCATCAAAACAGCAGTGCAAAGCAGCAAGTTCAAATATGCACACTTACTTTGTAGAGGCTATTGGGGTCGTCCGATAAAATTAGAAGTCTTGTGAACTATGGTTAGAAAGATAACTCTATGAACTTATTCATCGAGTCTGAGTTTGTAAATGTTTGATTTATAATGACCAAGTTATGGTCGTTTGAAGTTGTAACAGATTCTGTCTAAAATCAACGATAGCACTTACGTGAACCTTTTAGGGTTTTAAAATAATAATCACGTATAATAAATTTTGTGGAGAAGTTTTATTATCAAGTTTCTTATAATTATTTAGAAATCGAAAGAATAATAACACTAAAATTAAGAATACGGTTGGAACCTTAAGAACGACGAACGAATTTGAAACTTCCAAAGGCTTGAACGGAGGGTTGGGGCTGAAAGTTTCTTAAGATTATATAGAAGGTAAAGAAGAACTATCTTGTAAGTTGAAAAGAATAGTTGGTGCAAGAAAATGGTTAGACAAATGTTAGTATTTATAGGTGGGGAAATGGGGGTTATGAATGGGGAAATTTTAATGGGCACAACTAAGATTTGGGGGGTTATGAATTGGTTATAAATGAGTCAAAAAAAGAAGTTTTAGTCTTTCAAATTTTATAAAAATAGTGGAATGTTTATAAAATTAATATTTATTAAGAGTTTGTATTAAAGTGGCAAAATTAGAGATTTTTGTTTAAAGGATTGTAAAGACTTTAAAATAATTAGTATTTATTTTTTTATTAAGTATAATAATTATAAGCTTTTATAAAAGAATATTATGATTAAGACTTTCTATAAAATTAAGGATGGGAGTCTATAATAGTTTTGCTTTATTATACAATAGCACATGTGTATTTTTATAAGAAGTTAGGAACTTTATAATAATATGAACTTTAGAAACTTTATAAATATATAAGAACTTTAAGATATTACTAATTTGGTTTTCATTCACCATCATCAAGTAATAGCACAAGTAAAATTATAAAACAATAATTACTCGTACTAACAAAAGTAGCTATTATAGAATTTTATGTATAGCATGTATAATACTATAAGTTATCATGTATAATAGTATGTATGATAAAACAATAATATAACATAGAATTCAGAATGTTTTAGTTCATAAAACAATAAATGAAAAAAATAGACCGGGTTACAAATATGAATAGACACCGGGGGTCACAAACAATGCTAAGGTAATCTTGTATTACTTTTATATTATATATTTTATGTTGTTTTAATTTTTTTTATTTTGTTTTAGTCTAAAATCCAAACATATAATATATTGTTGTATGATGGATGTAAGGAATATAAATGATGAACAAATCCATCAACGATTTAATTCACCTATTGTTCTCAAGACTTCATGTTTTTACTTTTATTTTTCTTCTACTAAATCTTTTTTATTTTTATCATTATTTGGTCATCAAATCTAACATTAACTAACCCTCTAACATCACTAACATGCGTAAATTAAGCTAACAACACGCTAAATAAAAAAGAATCATGTTTGCCTATGGACAGCTATGTCGTCGCATTTGATTATTCCACAAAATTATTTCTCTAAATAATGGTTATACCAAAGTCTTGGAATTTTCTTCACTAATACACTATATATCGACATATAAGATTCTTTCTATCCCATTTCATACTCTAACAATTTTAAAAGTGTATATAAGTGCCTACTAAAATTTGAGCAGAATGTAATCTGATTTCAACGAATCATAACTTTATCATAACAAACTAAATTTGAGCAAATTCAGACATTACTATTACTTTCGTGAAATACCTTTTTAACAATAGTTTATACGTCTTCAAACTTAATCAAACGACCCCACAACAGCATTTACAAGATAAGTGCGCATTTCAGCTCCTTCTGTCTTGTGCTGCTGTTTTGATTTACTTTCGGGCCTTTTCATAAAACCTTTCTTGAACAAAAGTTGTCTGGAAGACTTTGATCTAGTAAATTAGTGAATTTTCATTATTTTCTGAAACTGTTTGATACTTCTTAAAACAGTTCAAACACGTACCAAACATTCTTTCTAGAATCTAGAATTGGTGTAATAATAATTTTTCAATCAAGCTTTCGCCTTTTGGCATTCCGTAAACATCCTAACTTCTTGTAATGACTTCGGACCTTAGGTTATTATTATTTTATCTTTTAGGACATCACCTTGACTCTTGAACATCCAAGCTTTCTTATAAACCCTACAACCATCATTATACAATGTAAGTATTCATGACCCTTTCTTGTATATATTTAAGAAACCATATGATATTTATTCAATCATGATATTTATTGTTATTTTTTTTCAAAATTCAATCCAAAAATGCAATGTTATTATTTTAATTATGTGTTTATAGTTAGATAAACTAGATGTTAACACAATCATAATTTATACAACCACGGTAACAATGATAGATCTATTGGTTTGACAACCCAACATATATGAATATTTAAGTGGTGATTGGAATCGGATTCATTCAGTCAATCATAAGACTTTGTGTAACACCCGGAAAATTTTAAAAGACGAGAAAGAAGGAATAAATGGTATAAAAGAAAGAAAACACAATTTAACCCAAGTTGAGGGGCTAAATGTGTCAAAAGGACAAAAATAATAAAAGTGGGTGCATAAAGTGGGCATGGCCGCCCACACTTCTCTGCATATCTTCTTTTCACGGATTTTCTAGAGAGAGAAAGAGCAGAGTTCGGATTTTTGAAGAAGGAAGAACAAGAAACCGAATTCAAGGTAAGAATTCATCATTTTAAGTTGTTCTTGGCCGGCCTATGTCTCGGTTGTATGCTTATGTGTTGTTTGTGTGTTCGGGTTGTGTGATTTGGTGGTTTCAGGTGTTTGAACTCATTTGCAAACAGGTTGAAGAAGTCATACTTGAAGGTTGTCAAAGGTGAGTTCTAGAACCCCTTTTTACATATTTTAACTGATTTTCTGGCTAGAAATGCATGTATGTATGTTTTTATGAAAATGGGTTTTGTACCGTATGAATGTATATTTGTCAATGTGGGTGGGTTATGATTTGGGGTATTTATGATGTTATGATGATGCCATGTTCATATTATGATGCTTAGAATGCTAGAACTAAGTTAGAACATGTTGAATTGATGATGTTGGGACTGATTATGATGCTGATAGTGAGAGTTGGTTGCCCATGCGCCTGAAATTGGCCCATGCGCCCAACGGTCAAATTGCCCAAGTGTGTCCCATGCGCCCAAAACTGCCCATGCGCCTGCATAGTGTCCATGCGCTAGAAATTTGCCCAGAAGCCTAAGTGTTGGGTCATGCGCCCAAATAGTGCCCATGCGCCTGAAAGTTCCCCATGCGCCTAAGTGTTCCCATGCGCCCAGAAGGCCATGCGCCTGCATAGTGCTCATGCGCCTATGCCTTAGAATATTTTCTGAAGTTTTGGGGAAAATGTAAAGTGTAGGCTTTGACTTGGGATGTTCCCGAGGGTAATGTAAGCTGACTTTATGATGTCATATGTGATGTGATGATGCTATGTATGATATGGTTATGTTTATGTTATGTTCCTTATTATGTATGTTTATTTTCCGTGGCTTTACGTGGTAGATTATGAAAAGTAAATGGAAAGTATTATGTAACGTAAAGCGGAAGGTAATGAAAAAGGGAACGTAAGGAATGAATGAATGCATGCATTAATGAATGAAAGTAATGAAAGTCTTGCAAGCAATGTATGGAGGTTCACACCCAATGAAGGGTGTTAGCTCAACTGTGTGCGGGTTAGCTACCCCGAAGGATGCACACTAGGGGTCTAATCTTGTGATTGACCATATGTATGGGACCCTTGCCGCTTGCCCTAGGTACTGGAGTCAGCTTCGTGTATAATGTTCGAGGTCTATGATAGACTCAGGCCCAGTAACCAGCTTCGTGCACAATGTTTGGGGTATAGCATATGGCATTAGTCCGGAATGAAGATGAATGATAATGATGAGTGTACTTGCCCCAGGCCTGGAGTCAGCTTCGTGCACAACGTTCGGGGTACAGTACATGTCATCGGAAGTTAATGAGTGTACATATAGTACGGAAGAAAGATAACGAATGATAAAGATGACGTACGATGATGAATGAGCAGAAGTCACGCATGACGATGAAAGATAATAATAAGTTGTTATCTATGTGTACGTATGATGCATGATCACATGTGAAAGTAAAGAAAGAACGGTTTTAAACGAAAGAAAAGTATTTCATTTTATAAAACTAGAACTCATTCAACAACGCTGACTTTTATGTGTTCCAGTTGGCAGGTAATGTTGCTGAGGATGGCACGGGGCAGCTACTTGGCATTTTTGGATGGCATCCGTTGTTTAAATTTAATGCTTTGTGATGTAATGCAACGAGTAATATTTGTAATCTGTCAACGATGAATTATTTTGCAAAAGCAATTATATATATATGAAATGGTTTGTTTAAAAGAATTCCGTTGCAATGTTTTAAAATTGTAAATGTAAATTATATGTTTTATGCGCTGATTGTCCAACTGTGAGCGTCCCGGGATCGGGGCTTTACACTTTGTCTATGGACCGAGTCAATTTAGTCATTAGATTCAATTGTGTTCGATTTGTTTTATGTTATATTATTGCATTTATAAGTCGTGACATTGTCATCTTAATGAAATTGGTTCAGTCATTTAAATCAATCTATATATGTATGCAAAACTTATGCTTACTCACCGGCTAATTCATTACCTGACTTGTTACTTTTTCAATAATTTCAAGAAATGCTGCCTAGTTGGATTACATGCTCACGTCTAGAATTTTGGACCTAGATTAATGCAAGGTATTTGTTATGTTATGTTATGTTTGAACATGTTTGAAAGTAATGCAATGATTATTTAGTTATTATGAATGAAATTTTAATTAATACTATTTCAACTTATTTACTACCATGCGTATGAACAATCGATTCATATTCGTCTGCCTTAATATTTTGAGTTGGGTGTGATGGGTCACCCCTTAATCCTTATTTATAATTATAATAATTCTTGTAGTTTACAAATAGCATTTAATAAGATAAACTCATAAAAGTTTAATGTTTAATGTTTAAAATTTAAACCATTTAATCCCTTTGATAAATAATTATTTCATTAAAACTTAGGTAAAATATGTTGTATATATTGTCTTTCCTGGAAGCTCTTAAAAGTATTTTATCATTTGGAATTTCAAAATTAGGGTATAAGATACTACATTCATGCTCTGTGAAAAGAGTGTTATGTTTTTGGTCACATAACTAAGACACACTCAGTAGATTATAGTTTAACTCTTTCACATAGTTCACTATCAAAACTTACCTTGACATTGCTAACTGTCCCCCTACCAGTAATGTGTCCTCCTTTTGTATCACTTCCAAAGGCAACAGATCCACCGTCATATGGTTCTAGATTCAGCAGGCATCATCTGTCACCTATCATGTGCAGGGAGCATCCACTATCCACAATTCACAATTATCTAGACAGAAGGATTACATTGGTGTAAACTTGCTAATTACATCAGTGTTATGCCACATAACAACAATATAATTGCTACTTATACTGGTGTAAGAACTGAACACCGATGGTTTTCTATGATGGATTCTCATACTTTTGAAGGTTTCTTTTTTGATCCACATAGGTGAGGAGATAAAACATAAGGTGGTTAACAAGGAGTAGCACTTATTATATATATTATATATATATATATATATATATATATATATATATATATATATATATATATATATATATATCTATATAATATATATATATATATTATAGTGGAAACATATATGGAAAACAAGTGGGGACTCTAAAGGGCGTAATGTATCAAAACTTGCACGAGTGGAATGAGCGATGTAGGATGCTTTGGTAGTGACTTTGGTAGCAACTAAGTTTGATAGTAGGATGCTTTGGGTGTGATCAATACTAAAAGTTGATGGGTAGTAGCTTCTTATGCGGGGTTTTTGTTGCTTGTACCAATGCGATACTGCGGTTAAGTAGTAACTTATTCGAGTAGGTCTTAAGATGTTGCTTCTTGGGGGTTCCGGATAGTAAATTCTGGACAGATACGCATTAAGTAATAAACAAATATGACAAATTTTTTTACCACCGATTCATTTTTATGTAATCAAATCATGTTACAATTTCTTATTATGTGAATGTAAAATGAACAATTTCATTTTGAGAAAAAAATAAGAACCTGATTATTATCTATGACACACAAGAAAGTAGATATGAGTACTCTCTACTAGTTCTTCCATCTTCACCAACCTTATCATTTTTCCCTCAAGAACAAAGTGTGTTTAATCAGTGAAACCTCGAGTGCATGGACATATTTTTATTAAATACGTGCCTTAACCATAACGATAATGATTTTGTTGTGCTTGTTGTTTCGGTCAAGAACAAATTAAGCTGAAGACTCAACGCTTTAAAGACTTGTGTCAAGAAGACTACGAAAAGATATTTCTAAAGAATTTGGTTTGAATAGCGAGAGTATCATTCTTATCTGACCGTATTATGTCCCACCCTCGCTTATAGCGGAAACACGAGGATGTAACGGACGGGATCGTCATAACACATTGTTATTTAATAGAGATGCATTAAATGATGTAAGGTCAACGTGTCATGATGTCACCCGAGACAAATGGAGACTTGTGTCGTAGTTAGTCAATCCACGACAAACATAGCCAAATAGTCAAAAGAAATGTAAATCCCACAACCCGGGAGCAAGTGAACAAACATGAATAACAAAGAAAATCCAAACATGATTGTCAAAGACACCCAATAAGTTTAAAATGTAATTCTAGGGTCATCTCTAAGGCAGCATCCCTAGCTACCCTCAATGATTGTTACCTGAAAAGATATGCTCAAAAAGGTCAACATATTGTTGGTGAGTTCGCAGGTTTAAATAGTAAACATAATTGATACTGTGTAATAGTTTTGTAGGACATAAGTGTATACAGTTATAAGCAAGCAACATCACATGTAATCATGAGAATCACAACTAAACCTATGACGTACACACAGATCTTGTCGGAACATATTCTCCCTAGGGCCCATCCGTGGCCACTATCAGTCCCAACTAGTATACTAACAAACAAGGGTGGGGGTGTCAACCCAATAGTGTTGGATCTTATATGCCCAAGACACATACAAGATTGATGTGGTTAGTACGTTATGATCCAAGTCGGGTCATACCCAATAACAAGCTAAACAAACACCAATAAATATTTATTTGTTGATATGATCAAGCAAATAAATATTGACACCAACTTAGAAAATGGGTTTCTAAATTATTGCATTGAGATAGAACAAATTATATGAATGTTTTGTTCATGAGATACCATTTATTGTTATTTAAATTAGTAAATAACAATAGATAAAAGTGTGTTTAAGTTATAAAATTAAAAGGGGTTTAATTTTATAAACTTGTAACTTGTAATTAAAAGTGAAAATTTCAAAATGGTGGGAAACCATTTTGAATTCTCGGCCGCCCCATGTGGGTGTCTTGGGATTCCTTATCTTGTTTTAATACAAAACATTAATCACTATTATTACAACACTCCATCATCTCTCTCTCACACACATGCAAGAACACTTCCATTCTCCTTTTCTCTCCTAGCAATTTTCGGATTTAGAAGGGATTTGAAGAAGATTTTTGGTGTCAAACTTCCTAACAAGTTAGGTGTTTGCAAGGGCCTGTGGGTATACACGCTTGAGGTCTTCTCTTTTGAGGCTAGCCGTTCAAGAGCATCATCTTCTTCCTCTCATCCATATCAAATATCCTTGTTCCTGAAAGGTAGTTTTAAGAACATCCTATGGTTGTTGTTTTTCGGTTTGATAGCATTTCTTTTCATATATATAGATCCTTGTTCTTGGGTTTGTTTTCTTGAACATATAAATGGTTTATTTTCAGAATCTAAAAAAAGTTTTAACTCTCTAATATCCGCTGCGTTTTGTTGTTTAAATGGTTAAACATCTTTGTTAAAATTTGTAAGAAACCCAACAAATAGTACTATCAATACCGTCCATCGGCTCCAACACCAGAGTTAAATAGTTGTGAATAAAGAACCACATAGAAAACTCATGCATGTACCAGATATAAACTTGCAAAACAGTAACACATAGTCTCAAATGAATAATTAATATCACAGCAAGAAAATGGGTTGAGCATACTTTCCCCTTGATGTTATAAATAATTGTAATAAAACGGAGCCGCGAAACTCACCTTGAAAAGATTAGAAAATAAAGCGAACAAAAGCTTCAAGAGATTCGAGAAAAGGATTGGTCAAACACCTATAATCAATTGTAATTTAAATCATAAAGCGCCTTCAAGGAGAAAAGGTACATTCGGCCGGTTTCGGGTCGGATTGGGTTCGACGCGCGACATGCACACAAATAGATATATATACAACACAACATATAATAATATTAATAATACTCACAAAATAACCCACACACACACCACTCACATATATATATATAAATATTTATCTTCATTCAAACACACAATATATATATATACATACCAATCGACACACATGAAATATATACACTCGAACACACACACACACATATATATATACATACCAATCGCAGCATGCATCTAACACACACACACACACACCCATGCGCCCACACATACATATGCACCCACACATACACACACACACATTGCATATACAAACACACACATTGCACACACGCACTGCATATACAAACACACACATTGCACACACGCATGACATATACAAACATATACATACACCCACATACATACATTATATACATACACACCCGCGGTCACACACACACACACACACACACACACATATATATATATATATTATATATATATATATATATATAATAATATATATAGATATATATATATATATATATATATGTAGGTGCCCTACACACATGCACTACTAGAAACTGCTCTGCTTGCTACGCAAATTTGCGACGCCAAATTTTGTGTCGCAATTTCCGACACAATTGTGACACATATGCTACAAAAACTAAAACCCTACATTTCCATTAAACTTTCGACAAGAAAGCGACAAAACTTTATAACCTCTGTCACAAAGTGTAGAAAAATTGCGACACAATACCGACCCAAGTTAATTAAAGTCGAATTATTCAATGACTTCGTCGCAAATAGGTAGTAAAACAAAATTAATAATGCTACCCTTGCTATTCTTGTGTTATTATTAACTCTATTTTGTTTGTCTTCTACCGATAAAAATAAAAACACTAATAATCATAAATTGCGTCGCAAATACCTAACAAGATTTGCTATAAGTTTGTGACGCTATAAATTTATTATTGTTTTTATCATGTTATTATTATTTTTGTTCTTTATTTCATATATATATATTTCATATATATTTCATATATATATATTTCATATATATATATATATATATATATATATATATATTATATATATATATATATATATATATATATATATATATATATATATATTATCATCGTTATGATTGTTATGATAATAATAAAATAATATTTATTAATAGTAACATTGCGTATTAGTAATAATAATATGTATTATTATTATTAGTAGTACTAGTAAATTAAAATAACATTGCATCGCAAATGTGTCATAATTTCCGACGCATTTGTGACAAAGACAAATAAACATACTAATATAAATTAAATATTTATAGTAAATAATAACAAAATAATAATAATAATAATATAATAATAATAATAATAATAATAATAATAATATAAGAAATAATAATAACAAATAATAATAATAATAATAATAATAATAATAATAATATAATAATAATAATAAGAGAGTTAGTAATAGTTATTATGTTTTTGTTATCATAATATAATTCTTATTATATTAATATTGTCATTTTTATAATTATGAGTGATTGCGTCGCAAATGTGTCATAATTAGCGACCCACTTATGACGAAACGTAAAGTTTTGTAAGAAATGTGTCGTAAGATGATTCGTATTTCTTTCGTAATTGTCTTGTGTCGCAAAGGTGTTGCATTAAGCGACACATTTATGACAAATCAATTAGTTTGGTCACAAATGTGTAGCAAATTACTTCACATTTCCTACATATTTCTCACGTTGCTATGCCGTTTTTTGTTTTTTGAGACATAAATGTAGTTTGTTTTCTCATCTTTTTTCATATAACTTTATTATACACTAATTATGTTTATTTCACAATTTACACGTATTATACAATTACATACCTATGTTTACACTATCACGTCCTATTGTCATGAATATCTTTTAATTCAATTCCATGATTATATAAACATAATGAATCTATTTGTGTACAGTTGAGACACATACAAGACACGCACACTAACATAAACACATACACACACCAACATTATCACATATGTAAAACATACACAGACAATTGCAGATGGTAAATGCATACACAAACGCATATGCCACATATATCTAAACACACATAAACATGTATTTGATTTTGAAAACAATCAAGAATATAAATAGTAACATAGATAATAATAGCCAATTAACAATAATAAAGTCAAATTAACTCTATTATTAATATCACTCAAAAAAAATAATTAATTTTAAGTAACATTAATAAATAAAAGTTAAAATGTGTGTCACAAATGTATAGAATTTTGTGACACATTTACGACGAAAGTAATATTAATAAATAATATTAAAAAGTTTGTCGCAAATGTGTAAAGATTGCGACACATTTGCGACGGAAAATAATATTAGTAATATAAAAAACCAAAATACGTACACACTAATAAGCTTGTCGCAAATGTGTAGAAGGGCGCGACACATTTGCGACGGAAAATAATATTAATAATACAAAAAACCAAAATACGTACAAGCTTGTCGCAAATGTGTAGAACTTTATATGTTTAAATTTACAATTTATATTTTACAGACCCGTTTCAACTGGGAAACAGAATCTGAGCAAGATGTTTATGAGGGATTTCATAACATGCTTAAGGGACGTTATAGAGATATCATGAGTACTTTGAGAAAACAATCTACACAAAAAGCTACCGCAGCTGGACATGTTATTCAACCAGGAAATTTCAAGGACATCAACGTAATTCGTAACTTTCCGCCCGATTTGGTAGCTCATAGCGTATGGCAGGACTTGTGTGATGTAAGCAAGTTAATAGATTCTTATATTTTTTATATTTATTGTTTTACACACTTAGCATATTTTTTATTTTTTATAGATATGGAGCACTGATGACTGGCAAAAGAAGTCTGAAATCGCTGCACGCAACCGCGCGAGTGCCGATGGTAGTGGCAAAACTTCTCGACACACGGGCGGGTCAATAGGATATGATGAACGTCGGATTAGACTAGTAAGCTAATCATATTTATAACTTTTAGTATGTGTTTATATTTTAATACGTATTATATTAACTATTATCTATTTTTATTTAGAAAAGGAAATTGGGTAGGGAACTTTTATTCAAAGAAATATTTCTTGATACTCACCTCACCAAAAACTCAAAAGCAAGACTGTGGGCTGGAGAGTTTGACATCAATAACTTGGAAGGGATGGAATTTTGCACCGACCGATCTAAACAAGCTTACGTAAGTTATATTTATCATTTTTAATATATTAATCGTATCAACATTTAGTGCATTAAAAATCATATTTTGATAAATTGTAGGATGATTATTTGCAAGAGATGACAAGGGTGTATGGGCAAAGCTTTACTGAGGATGATCCTGATGTGTGGGCGCGTGTGCAAGCAGACGGTCGCACAAGCCGGGTATTTGGGATAGGATCTTCGGATCTTAGTTACGTGGTGACTGGGACACCATCCTCATCTTATGGGATTGCGCCATCATATACTGAGTATCGACAATCACAACTAAAAGTGCGTTGATATTATTATTGTTGTTACTATTTTATGTAGTTCACTAACTATTATACATTTGTAGTTTGAAACTTTGCAATCTCAAATGCAAACCCGATTTGAAGAGGAGAGGAGGGCAAGGGAGGAGTTGCAACAACAAACACAACAAACCAAACTACAAGCACAACAAACTCAATAACAAATGCAACAAATGCAAGAAACGTTTCAAAAACAATTGAATGATTTCATGAGTCAGTGGAAGCAATCTCCTGGTAATTAGTAGTCGTTTTGTTATCTATACTTTTGTAGTTTAAACATACTTAAATGGTGGTTGTAATTTGTATATTTTATATTTTGTTTGTAGTAGTTGTGGTTGATTTGCAACATATTTTGTGGGTGAAATTGTGGTTGATTTGTAAAGCAGGTTTAGTAAATTTTTTTGCGTTTCTTGGAGAAAACAATCTGGATTTATTTGTTTTATTAATTTTTTTTTAATTAAAAAATAATTGCGTTGCAAATGCGTTAGAAATTTGACACATGGGTTCTTGAAAATTGTAGCAAAAGCGTCGTTGTTTTAAAATACGTATTTTAATGATAATAACATCGCATAGCAAATTTGTCGTTGTTTTAAAATACGTATTTTGACATTGCGTAGCAAATTCGTCATTTTTTAAAATACGTATTTTGACATTGCGTAGCAAACTCGTCGGTTTTTTAAAATACGTATTTTGACATTACGTAGCAAATGCGTCGTTGTTTTAAAAATACGTATTTTATATTAATAATAATATTGCGTAGCAAACGCGTCGTTGTTTTAAAAATACGTATTTTATATTAATAATAATATTGCGTAGCAAACGCGTTGCAATTCAATAATTAGTTCAGAATGATTAAATTAAGGTAATTGGGATAATGTGTGGGAAATGCGTAACAGGTTCCTACACCCTGTTTTTGTCGCAAATATGTCGTATATTGAGTTGCAAGTGCGTCGTAAACTATTTGCCACGGCATTTTTCCGACAAAGTGTTTTTGTCGCAAATGCGTAGCAAATTCGATTTTCTTACGCATTTGCGACGGAAAAACGCGTAGCAAATTCATTTTTTTCTAGTAGTGATGTTACACACACATGCTTGCTACACACACCCGAACACACACACCGACGACCACACCACCCAAACCGCCAACTAAACCGAAAGCAACCGGAGCGAACATCACGAAAATAAACGAAACGAAGTCTAGATGGATCGTATACCTGCGAAACGACCAAACGACGAGTCGGCGGCAACCGACGGCGGTTCAAGACGGAAAAACGGGGCTGATTCGGTGGTGCAACGGCGGTAGAATGCGACAGCAGTAGGGTTCGGTGGGGGGTGTCGACGGGTTGGGATTGAGTTGTATTTATAAGTTTGATATTTACAGTTTAGTCCCTAGACTATTTATGATTTAATTCCTTTTAGTTTACTAAATATTTACAGTATACCCTAAACTATCTATTTCTATTTTATATAAACCAAACTTAAAGAAAACGACCTCTGACGAGTCGATGTAGTGGAGATCTATTTACGGGCTAAGATGTAATACTGAATAGCATTAGCGCGTTCATGGTTTGTCGTGTCAAGTGCACGATTTGGTAGATTTCTGTGCGGATGATGTTAATAATAATAATCATAATCATAATAATAATAATAATAATAATAATAATATATAATAATAATAATAATAATAATAATAATAATAATAATATCATCATTAAAATTTAAAAAAATATATAATATATAAAACATTAATTATACTATTAATTGTTAGTTTTATTATTTATTATTTATATAATATTAGGTTCGACGCGTAAGACAAATAAGAAGAGATTCGGTTCGACAACGAATTAGTTACGCAAAGATAAATATAACAGAATGAGAGTTAACGAGCTTAACGTTAATTGACGGACCTGCCAGTGACGGATGTCACATATTAGTTAATTTAATAAAAGTGACCTGCTTTTCTTCAACATATATTGTGTCATTGGTCATAAATATATTATTTCCATGGGAAAATTTTACTAAATAATAATCAAGTTTCAAAAGTGCTTGAATTTGATCACTCATATATATTTTCTCCAAACTGGAGTACTAAATTATTTAATCAAGTCATCACTAAACTTTCTTATGTCAAGAAAGTAACGGCGAAGAAGATATGATGGTCTGAATTTTCAAAATATATATTATATAAAAAAAATAAGAAAAAACATGCTAATTATATTTATAAAATATATAAAAAAAAGTATCTAAAGTTCATGTCATCATTCTACATCAACATCAGAAAATAGAAAAAAAAAATATTTACTAATGAACAACATGCTAAAATTGTTTAAAGTTGTAATTTAAATAAAACATGAAAGATGAGTGATCTAATTGAAACAATATTTAAACTTGTGTTATCTAATAAGAACACTTTTTAAATTTGAATTAACTAATTATACACATTTTTAAAAGTTAGTTACTACTTACAAAGTTACTCCTTTTTCCATCTATAAAAGATGCATACTAAACAATATAGATTTTTATAGTATCTTTGGAGTTGGTGATCGCATGAAGTTAATGTCGTCCAAAAACAAGTCCCAAATAAGTAATGACCGAATTTGGTGATCAATAATTTTTTGATTGGAATAAGTCCAATTTGAGGGTGAGTGGTAAGAACTAAAACTAGTATATATAGATTATGATATTTGTATTTTGTTAATTAATTATTTGCACATTTGGGAGTAGTTCACTAGTTTAGTAGTATTAATTAGATGACGTGAGTACCTTCAAGTGATTATGTGGTTAATTGGCTAAGTATATATACATTCCGAACTTTCGGTAGCAGATAGATTATCCTTTCATTGTTTGGGGCTTGTAAATCTAACAGTAAAACATACTTGCTTAATTAGATAATTAAACTTCATATATTAATCTCATTGATTTATGAATATATAATATATATATATATGTATATATATATATATATATATATATATATATATATATATATATATTAATCAATATATCTATGTCAAAAGGAAGCTTAATTTATTGTCAAACAGTTCAAATGGATAAAAATATAATTCCTTAGAGATATGATCAGCACTAGCTGAACGTATGTGGAGCATAATATATAAATAATATTGATCATGCATGATAATAGACCAAATTAAGGTTGAGAGTTGACAAATTAAATAGTTTGTGTTTTGAACATTGTTGTACTCGAGAAGTAGAAATCAATATGAGCTCCAATAAGTTAAGATGAATATTAGAGTTGAAGAAGATTATAGATCATAAGCTAGCACCACACAATTCAATTCTGAGGGCGCATGCATACATGAGTACATGAGTGATGTGATTAAATAATGAAACGTAGCTAGGCAGGCCGGGTGCATATATGGTTTAATTCTAACTCAATTCATGCACACAAGTACTAGCTAGCTAGGTATAGTAGCAGCTAGCTGATTAAACTAAGAAAATTCGGATGATGATACGTAGTCAAGTAAGTAGGTATATATATGTGCGCGTGTGTGTGTGTGTGTGTGTAACATGTGGTTGGTAGCTAGAGATGAAGAGTAGTATCAACTGCATCGGGGGCGGGTGGAGGGTGGAGGTTGTTGGTGATGGTGGTGGAGGGTAGGGGTTTGTTGATTGGTGAATGATTCGTCAGGGAGAGGGAGAGAGTAGTGAGTAATTGATGATCATGTTTAATTGCAGGAGATGGAGATGGAGATGGAGATGGAGTTGGAGTTGGAGTTGGAGTTTTGCTGCAGCAGATCATATGATCATCGGCCAAGTAGAAGCGGGTGCGGGTTGAAGGATAGTAGTAGTAGTAGTAACGGTGATGTTTATGTTTCTGTTTCTGCTTGTGTCTGTGATTGTGTTTGTTTAGAAGCAGGTGCAGGTCTCTTTGTTGTCTCATCTCCTTGAGCCTCTCCAAGTGTCGAAACCTCTCTTGCAGCATGGCAATGGAGCTGCTGGAACATGATGAGGATGATGATACCACCGCCTCCTCCCTTCTATCATCACTCTTTTCCCTCACCAACATTCTCATCATCATCCAATCCACACACACACACACGCGCGCACCTACTTATTATTATTATTATTATATCTAGATCTATCACTCACTGCTTTACTTTACAATGGTATAGTATACGTGGGTGGGGAGCTGAGGGAGAATCTGGCTGGAGATTAATTAACAATCTATCAGGCCGGCCTGCCTTTATATAGAGTGCCCGCCAAAATACTGCACTACCTTTTATTAATTAATATTTTCTTCAACTTATAATTTATATGGAGTAAATTACAAATTGTATCATTTATTAATATATAAAATTACATGGTATGTCCTTTAGTTTTAATAATTACATTCAATGCCCTTCTTTAAAAACATTTGCACACTTATTGTCCTTTACACTAACTTTTATTGAAATGTACAGTTAACTCAGTTATGTATCTCTCACATGAGACGTATTTTGTCATTTTATTTTCACATCTGATATATTAAACAAATAAAAAAAATTAATAGTTTTAAATGAAAAAATAAAATTAAAAGATATTGGGCCGTTAGGTTAGTCGGTAACCCGCATTCCTCTTATACTCAACACTATTAAATTCAATATCCCCCTCTTTTTTATACTCCAATACCGGTCATCTGCACCACCACCTAGCTACAACATCTCACACACCATTGAAGTCCCTTGAAATCAAACAAACAACGACGGTAAGATACAAATCCCTAAATCGCTTTTTGTAATTCATTATTCTTTAAATTTTCGACTTATGTTGTTGGGTGATTAACAAGCAACTCACAATTTATTTTTTGACTTTTGTAATTATATAAACAATTTAAAGAATCATAGGCAATCTTCAAGTTTGTGTTCATTATTGACTTTTCATTATTTGTTGGTATGAATAGTTTATGAGGTATTTACAAATATTTTTTTGATGTTTATTGTTGATTTCTAGACCTTCTAATTGATTAGTGATATCGACTTCTTACATTAGTAAATGTTATTAGAGGTTGTCAGTAAATAATTGACGATTAGTCGAATGAACACATACTAAGAGGGATTGGGTTAACCGACTTACCCAACGACCCGATATCTTTTCATTTTCTCTTTTTATTTAAAACTTTTATTTTTAATTTTTTTAATATATTAGACGCGAAAAGCAAATGACCAAAATATTTTTTATGTGTGTGACACATAACTGAGTTAACTGTACATTTGGATGAGAGTTAGTATAAAGGACATATATAAACGTACAATGGTATGTATTTGCGTTTTCAATTCGACCACCATACAATTGAATTCGAAATACATCTATCGATTATAATTGAAAAATGGATTTTTCGTGGAGACTTGGTATAATTCAACACCTCCTAATTTTAATCTTATTCCTATATAATAATAATAACTACATTAACAACTGATTATATTAATTAGCCTTTATTAAATTAAGAAAAAATATTTTTATAATGTAATTTCTAGAGAAACAATTTTTTATAAAATAAGATTTTTTTATAAAACATCAAACTTTTTCTAAAAATATGCAATATTTAAAATTGGTATTTTAAAAATAAAAGTTTATAAACGGAACTAATTAAAATTCGGAGTTAAAATAAGTTAACTTTTAAAATGACATTTTTTAAAACAATTTATTTTTGAACTAATGTTTATTATTTTTCTTTTTTTAATAAAACAAAAATAAATTTTAAAAAATAATATCATTATTTTATTACTATAGTCCTTACTCATACATAATTTTAATCATTCTTAACTTAAAATATTATTTTATGATTAATAAATTTTCATTATTAACTATTTAATATTTTATTTATTCAATCCACGTAATACACAATGTACTAACATAGCGCGCGCATGTATGTATAGCAAGCCAGTTAGTGTAATTTGGTGTTAATTTGTTTTTAAGCTAGCTAGTCCCACTTGAGATACATTTTTAGACTAATTTAAAGGCACAACATCCTTGCAATGTATCATGTTTACCTTCTCATCTAATACGTACATGCATCTCAAAATAATAATTAATGTTTTGAATTTTCAAAATCGGACCGCAACTTGTTCACTAGTTTGACCGATCAGACCGATTGGACCAAATTTAAGTACTGGATAACAACACAAATAATAGAACACTAAAATTATATATATATATATATATATATATGTTTTGATGATATTTGCATTTTTAATTAAATATAAAGAACTAAATATATAATATATGCATTAATTTCAAAATACTAAATAAAAAAAATAAGATTTTAAACGGAAAAAAATATAAATGTATTAAATCCCGTCCGACCACCCGGTCCTGTTCAACTGGCTCGCCGGTCTAACCAGTAACGTACCAACCGGTTCTATTAAAAACGCTCCAAACACGCATAAGCCTTCCGGTTCTAAAAGCATTGATAATTTTGTAACTAGCTAGGAGTCAATTTTTCCCTCTAGCGTTTATCCCCAGTACGTAGTAAATTGGTGTGGACTCAAGTGGTACAAACAAGAGAACAGGTGGATTTTACGGGTATGTGTAAGCTAGGAGCCTTTAATTTCGGTCTTTGTATTAGTTATTTTATTCTGTTAGGCGATGAATTAATTCGATTCTCAGTCCAACAACATCTTATCAAATTAAATGATCAATGGCCTACTGAAAAGTCTGTTATAATTAAAAGAATGCAGATTCTTACATGTACATATATAATGCGATCGATGATTATATTATACAGTACTTAACATTATATATATGCTATATAATTAATGTATGTATGATGATGAGTTGAGTGATATGATATTATTCCATTGGAGAATGATTGAAAAAGAGAAAGAAGAGGAATTGGCAGTTAAGTGATAAGAATCCAAGCACAAAACAACAAAGAGACCAATCTAGGAGTACTTGTTAGATCTAGCTAGTCTAATTAGTGTGTGAAAAAGGGTTTTGCAGAAACTCCAAAAAAAGAGTTTAGAAGATAGCGAGTGGAAGGATGCGTTTGGAGGAATATGAATATATATATATATATATATATATATATATATATATATATATATATATATATATATATATATATATATATATATATATATATATATATATATATATATATATATATATGTATGTATAATGTATAATAGGCAGGCAGGCAGGGCATGTCCCCTCACTACACCAAAAAGGATATATAAAAGCTTAAACCACTCCTTTAAACCCTCCCTCCCTCCCTCCCTCCCTCTTTTCATAATAATCGCTTCTCATTTTTATTTCAATTGTCATTTCATCTCTTTTCAAATTTATATATATACATTAAACCATCATATTATTATATGGCTCATGATATAAATACACAAAGAGATATTGCTATCTGAACACTTTTAATACGTATTGATTACAAAATATCAAATCAGTCAATCCATTATCTTTTACGATCCATAATAACTTCACCTTACACGACCATAATAAGCCTTATGATCTCGTAAGATTTTCTAATTTTCTTTATTTTAACATATATATCATTTGCTTTTCTGTTTATATTTTGGATTTAATATTTTAGGACTTATTACTTGACAATATTTTTTGAGTTATTCGAACCAAGATAATCTTTGTGCAACTTTCCTACCATATTAAACTAGTAGGTAAACCCGCGCTATGAAGCGGGGTTATAAAAGTTGAAATATTTAACGATTATTTATATGTTAGTACTAACCACTTAAAAAAGATTACGTGTGAAATGCTGATCAAGACGTGTAATAGAAAAAATATTATAAAAAATAAATACCTCAAAACAGAGAAGAAAAATAGCGAATGCGTAAATAGAGACTTTATTATAATTAATAAGCTCTATTTAAATTGGTTAAAAGAAAATCTGACATAACTCGAAGTTTTATATATGAAACTTAAAAAAAGTTCAAGTGATTAAATGTAAATTTGACATAACTCGATGGCTTAAGTATAAAATTAAAAAAAAAAAGTTCAGGTGATTAAATGTAAATTTGACATAACTCGATGGCTTAAGTATAAAATTTTAAAAAATATAAAATGAGTAGATATCAATTTAAAAAATAAAAAGAGAGAGAGAAAGTGTTGTGGTTAGTTTTAAAAATCCTTAAAGGTTTTAATGTAAATTTATAAAAACACAAAGTAGGTTTTTTAATTAGTTTGAAGAAAAATTATTACGGTGAATGAAAAGTATTCACGTTCACTACTCATATCTTTTATATCTGTCATATATATATAGTGATGTGACAGGTGTTATCAAGCATCTTTTTCGATCTACCTTAAACACTGATATATTTGATTATTATTATTATTATAACTATGTAAATATTTAATGATTGTATACTTAAGTGTTTAAATAAAATAATACTTTAATCAAATAGTATTAAGTTATAAATTAATAAATTTTAAATATATATATTTCAATATTAATTTAAAGTATTATAAATAAGAAAATACTTAAAATAAATATATATTAAATAATATATTAGTTAGGAGAAATTTAAGGGGCAAATTAGAAACTATGTATATAGTACTTGTATCTTATGTTTAAAAAGGTTATATTAAGTATGTTAAATTTTGAGTAATATTACAAGTATCTCTTCCTCAAATGTTTTATATAATAGTATAGGTAATATAAATATAGATTATAATTATCATCATTAATATAAAAATATTTAGTAATTATATAGTTAAGTAATCAAATAAGATACTTCTTATTTATAAATTTTGTTGTTATTGTTATTATTTTTATTATTGTTGTCGTTGCTGTCGTTGCTGCTGCTGCTGCTGGTGGTGGTGGTGCTGCTGCTGGTGGTGCTGTTGTTGGTGCTGCTGTTGGTGCTGCTGTTGGTGTTGTTGTTGTTGTTGTTGGTGTTGTTGCTGCTGTGTTACTGCTGTTGTTGTTGCTGTTGTTGTTGTTGTTGTTAAAGTATTTAGTACTTATATAGTTAAGTATTCAAATAAAATAATTATTGATAAATCTAATTATATGATTATTACCATTATGTGATTACGCGTTTTACCAGTTTCTATGTTTGTGTGTTTTGTTTCCCATGGCATCATGCAGCCTTTAGGGTTTAAAATTAAATATAAGAGATTAATTTATAAATTATTTATAGATTGAAACGATATCTAAACAAAGAATATGAATGACATTATATATGGTAGCAAATATATAAGTATAACTAGTTTAGAAACTCGTTTAGTATACCGGTTGAATGAAAATACTAAATTCATAGTTATTTAATAATATCTAAAAGTTATAAAAATTATTGTTTGAGATATAATATGATTAAAATTACGTATAATTAATTAGTTTAGGTAATAGAACAATTACAATATTTTTTCAAACTTTCATCTTTAAAAAACTTTTGCTTTAAAAAATTGTTTTTTTAAACACTCCAATTTTTTTAAACAATATCATTTTTTTAAAGTTCTTTGTATTAAAAAGTTCATATTTTATAAATTTCTGTTTTTGAAAAATTATGTTTTTTAATAAAAAAAACTTGTTATTAATTTATCAAAAATTCTGTTTTATAATATAAAAAATATATAAAGAATCGTTAGCATTTGATATACCATTAAATGATTAACTTAATTTTAATAACAACACGTATTCAAATATTAAGTTGAGTACGGGGGACAGTATAAAACAATATTACGTGGTTTAAACATTTTAGTTATATTTTTATAGATTAAAAAAAATGAAACAATACATATAGGATTGAAAGACGTATATGATATAATATATAATATACAAACCCAACATTCTCCCCGATCTCGACTCTCGATACAAAAAGTGACATCGGTTGTGGAACCAACATTCTCCTTCCCTCTCTCTTATATCGAAGTTCTTTAATTTGTTGCTCTTGCACTCTCTATAAATTAGTATTTTTTTTTTTTTTTAATTTAATGGGAATGAATTTGTCTTGGAGTAATTGGATGGAAATGGCATGCTGGGTTGAAAGCTGCATTTGGTAGTAAACACTTGCTCTCTCCTCAATTATTTATTTATTATTTTTACTTTTGTGAACTTTTATTTGAGAATTTCGAAGAGATGAGATGAAGGAGGGAATTTCCAATCTACAAGACAACGCGTGCTTTCTATTGGAACAGGAATTTCATTTCCTTTATTCTTACTAATTAATTATTATTATATCTTTTTTGAGAAAAGTCGTACGTTGTGGCTAATCCCATAACAAATGTTCATCCATTTTTTTACCAAAATTTATACCTATGAGAAAGAATTCTCCATCTAAATTGAAAGGAGAAATTGTGGTGTTGTTTTATTATATAAATATAATATAAGGTACCATCTAATAAACATGCAACATACACGTATCATATGTCCGCCTAAATCACTAAAATAGAGAACCTTATTTATACGTCATTAAAAGATAGCATTTGTCTCGTTTGTCAACCTCATGATAATATAAAGTGACACTTACGTCTCGGTTTGATTTTCCTCCTTTCACTTTTGTTCATAATTACTCATTGCTTGCACCTAGCCATTCTTATGAAAAAAACTCAAACAAATTAGATAAATTTATTGTACCATTTTTTTTAATTTTTGTAAGAAAACTATTAGAATATTGAGAATCACTGTAGCGTAGTATAGTCAGACGCCGACCGAACCCACCAAAATACTGAACAATAAATAGCATATGGAGAATTGTATTATTCATTGGTAATCTTCTGCGAGTAACCATGAAGTCGATGATTGCGGATGAACAACCAAACATGCCCCATTTGGTCATGGTTTGTGGATGGTCAAGCCGTCAGTGATGATAAATGGTGTAAGTGTGGGAAGCAGTGTTCTTCGATCTAAAGTTAAAAAAAATAAATATTAGCATGTTGTAATTTTCTGGTCTTCAATGATGATGAGCTCCCCTAACCAAAGTGGTTATGGACTTAAAAAACTTTTTGCAGGTTTAGTGATTATTTTTTCTGATATTAAAATTTTTTATTCATTTATATATATATATATATATATATATATATATATATATATATATATATATATATATATATATGAGAGGGATCATTGATTACCCTTTTTTATCCTACTAACCCATAAACCTTTCTAGACTAATAAGAGAGTGACATGTGTCACTATCATTAAAATAATAGAAATGGTAAAATTGTAAAACACACATTTACTATTTTTTTTCAATTAAGCAATCACTACAATCATTTCACCATTTTTAAATAATATTGCCCTTTCACGTTTAAAACTTTTATAGCTTTTTATACAATCTTGTTTTTTTATGAAAAGTACACTATTAATTAGATCGTACTTTTATCTTTAATTCCGTTATATTTTTCTCAAACTTTTGTCATTACATATATGTAAAGAACAGTTGCATAACAAACTTCCCTCATTTTTTTTTAAGTTCAATTCTTTCCTCAAAACTCTCCTTAAGTTTTTAAAACACATACGTAATAAAAAATCACATATATGT
This sequence comes from Flaveria sonorensis, assembly GCA_025506505.1. NCBI lineage: Eukaryota > Viridiplantae > Streptophyta > Magnoliopsida > Asterales > Asteraceae > Flaveria > Flaveria sonorensis. The sequence continues at coordinate 26,952 of JACCIY010000168.1, forward strand.
AATACAATCATGAATGTAACTCTTTTATTATATAATAATTACGTATGTCTAAAATACACACTTGCTAGATTAGTTAATTGTCCTAAACATTTGTTTAATGTAATAAATTTCAGAATGATAGTCTATTATAATTATCTAAAGATGATATACATATCTTCGAATATATCATGTTATTCAATTTCTTGACGGAAAGTTATAATTGTTAGGGAATGTATTATTACTAACAATCAGTACTATAAAAGTGTGTTAGTTTTTTTATTCATTTCTTATTTAACAGTTATCCTTGCACATATATGTAATACCTTGTTATTACATACATGTAATGTCATATAATATATGTGTAATATATATTCTTACATATATGTTTTATGTTTTTTTTCTTAATTAAACATTCACTTTGGCAAACACAAGCAATTAATACATATGTAACCATATGCAAGGTTAGCTCAGCTCGAGGTTCGCTATTTAGCCGAGTTGTTGTCTAGCTCATTTAAATTAAGACATAATTGAAATTATAAATTAAAATAATAATTGGATTTAAAATAGTAAATTAAATTGGAATTCTTAAACCTTACTATACAACTGAGTAGTGATCGAAATTTGGAATTTAAGATTTTTTAGACGAAGTTTAATGTTAAAATTATGCCAGTTCCAAAGTAGTACAAAATCAATAAACTTTATACATACATAAAATGTAATATATACATATAATAAGATGACTAATAAAACTAAAATAACATTTCTATAAATAAAGTTTCTATAATAACACTGTCAACCATTTTATTAAATAAAAACATAGATAACTAAATAAAAACCATCAAATAATCACTTCTTATTGCCTCTTTGCTTATCTTAATTAAAAAAAATATGGCCTATAATATTTTTTACAATATTCAGGAGATATATCTTCAATACAATTATATCACTAGTATGATTGCTTGTAAATCACGTAATAATATCAAAGGACCAAAATGTCATATTAGGAATATAATCACATACTATAAAGTTATTTAAATTTTAAAAATATGAAAAAGTTTTTCTCATAAAAAAAAGAATCTTTTGTAAAGATGATAAAAATATATTACATATGTGTAACTGTTCATCACATATATGTAACTACAGACGTTTAAAACCATAACGAAATTAAAAATACAAATACGATCTATTAATTGCTGTCATTTTTGTTAAAAAAATATTCTATAAAAACTCATGAATGTTTTAAAAGGTTGGGTTGGTCGCTTTAATTTCATTTTCACATAGATGAACCACTAGATTGAGTCATTCGTTTAAAATACATTGTTCTGTGATGAATTTGTGTTACCTTCAATATGTATGTTTATTACCTTTATAAAACAATAGCATTTGGGCTAATATTAGTCCAACTATCATAAAATTGACTTTGCAGCTTGATATTTTTTTTAAACCTTCATGAATACATATACGTATGCATATAATAGATGTTATCTTTCATTTCTTATTACTTATCAACCTTGGTTTAGTTGATCTGTAGATGGTATTTACTTCTACCTCTTTCCTAAAGTTAGTTAATTTAGATATCCGTTTCAATATCCAAAACCGTATATGAAATTTCAAATATCTAAATTTTTGGATATGGATTCGATGGTATAACTGACATTCCAAATTTTCAGATATTCGAATCTTAACACCTCTATTTATTTCACATGCTACTTAAACAAAGGAAGAATAATGTCATTCATCAAATATAATATGAAACCTTGTCTCTATCTTAAAGTCGAGTGGTTTGTGTCAAAAGTGAAAGAGTAGATTGATCATTCATTCAAAGGGTGATTACAATATATAGAGTTTATAAAAAACCCTAGAAATCTAAAGTGGGCATGTGAGTTCAACCCTAATAATAATCCATACTAAACCCTAATAATAATATAGTTTAATACTTCCCCGCAGTTAGAGCGGTAGAGAATCGAATGCTTAAACTGAAAACAATAAAAATAACATAGAACAATAAAAGTTAGTCTCGATCTCAGTCACAACTTTAGCCAAAATTTCATAATCTTGCAATCTTCAATCCAAAACCTTAAACGCAGTCCACAATATTAAATAATCATGTAATCATGAGAGGGGCATCTACTACGGCAGTGCGGTGATGGCATAGGGCGCGATGGCGGACCAAAGTCCTGGGCAACGCGAGAGAGTGCGGCGCAGCGCCAGACCATAGTCCAGCAGGCGGCATGGCAAAGGGCGACACGGCGGCAGATCGTAGTCCATTAGGCGATGTGGCAGAGAGCGGCGCGGCGGCGGAGAGGAGTTCAGCAGGCTGCGTGGAAACGGTAACATGATCACGTTATTGGTATCCCAATCAAAAAGGTAAAAAAAAAAAAAAAAAAACTAGATGACACCTGCTGACCGTGGTCATGCGGTGGTGTGTCATACCGAAGGCTGGTGACCGTGGCCAGGCGGCGTTCTTTGATGGCAATAAGAACAAACAAAAAAAAAAACCCCTTGGGACCTTCTTCAACCCCAGGATGTGATGAGTTGACATCGAGGTGCCAAACGACTCCGAAGAAAGATTTAAGATAAGTGGCTTGAATCTAAAACCGAGACGAATCTTTATTGAGAACGGAAAAGGTAAAAGAACTAAAAGCAAAGAGAATGGTGCCGCCACCCTATCTAAAGTTTGAACGTGTTGGCGACGGCTAGTGTTTGTATGTTTACGGTGGCACGACGGAGAAAAAGATAACCAAAACCTTAAGACTCTAATACCATGTCAGATGGTGAAAGAGTACATTGATCATTCATTCAAAGGGTGATTACAATATATAGGGGTTATAGAAAAACCCTAAAAATATGTAGTGAGTCTGTGAGCTCAATCCTAATAATAATTAATATTAAACCCTAATAATAATATAGTCTAATAGTTTGTACCATAAATTCAGATTCTATTTCTTAGAGCATCTGTCTCTATCTCCATATCTATTGTTTATATATTTTGTATTTTACATCTCCATTAAAATTTCTATCTTTAAACTATAAAATTCTTTGAATAGTAATTCTCTAAACATAAAAATTCACTATTTATCAACCTCTATTTTTTTTTTTTGAGTGAGTAAGAAAGAAAAATAATAAAATAAGTGTTTGTGGGTATGATAGAGATAGATATGGAGATTGGAGAATATGATGTGGGTGATTAAACAAAATTTAAAAATACATATAGATAAATGTAACATTTAATCAAATTATAGAAATAAAGAAGAAAATACTACTATGAATGCTCTTAACAATGGGTTTATACTCAGCTTGGGTCCGATGAGTTATGCAACTCGTTTCTTGTTATTCGTGTCCTAATTCTTTCTTTATAGTATTTGTTTTTCCGTCGCAGTATTGGTTCTGATCAAGCTTCTTCAATCACCAGGGGCGTATCTAAAGCCGGGGGGGGGGGGGGGGGGGGGGGGGGGGGGGGGGCAGCCGCCACCCTAAAAAAAAAATTCAACGTTATATATACGTGAAAATCCCTACCGCCCCCTTTAAAATTTTGCAATCGCCCTGTAACACCCGCCTTTCATACCACCAATATTGTCCGTTTTGTCCACTAGGAGCTCACGGATTTGCTTTTGGTTGCCCGGGTGAAACTTCCCAGGGAGGTCACCCATACATGGATTGTTGCCACCTGAGCACGTTTAACTATGGAGTTCTCCTCTCATCCACAGCCAATACGCCCAAAACGCGTTGGTGATATTAGAGACCGGACATTCCTTATGAACCAGGAATCTCTCCTGTCCACACCCGATGTGGGATATATATAGGGTGTTACAATCACCCCCCCCCCCCCTTTGGACTCATCGTCCTCGATGAGCCCGAGAACTCACCATACCCGGTGAGGTTTGTTCCACCATCTCCAACGGCACAGGAGTGGCTCTGATACCATTCTATAACACCCGGCCTTTCATACCACCAATATTGTCCGCTTTGCCCACGAGGAGCTCACGGATTTGCTTTTGGTTGCCCGGGTGAAAACTTCCCAGAGAGGTCACCCATCCATGGATTGTTGCCACCTGAGCACGCTTAACTATGGAGTTCTCTCATCCACAGCCAATACGCCCAAAAGCGTTGGTGATATTAGAAACCGGACATTCCTTATGAACCAGGAATCTCTCTGTCACGGCCGATGTGATATATGTAGGGTGTCACACCCCCCATTTAAATTCTTGAAACTAAAGAAAGAGCAAAATTTTACATTGTTTGGAGCGGAACTACAATGGGGTCCGATGATCTTCCGACAGGCCGGCGAACCATATGTTCTCACTAACCGGGTCTGTAATCAAATGGATTTTAGAAATTTCACTCTCAAATAATCATGTAATTAGTAGGAATAAAAAAATTTATATCAAGAGAAATATATTTGATAATAATACAAGTTGAATTTAAATTAGTTTCAAGATTGATATCAAAGACGTTAAGCATATCATGAGTATAATTATTTCAAACATCACATATTACCATTTTTATGAGTATAATTGCTTCTATACAATTCTTGTTAGTTACACATATACGCAAATTCACAAGTTTGGGAACCATTTTAACCATTTTTTACGTTAATAAACCGACCCGACCCGATCTAACTCGAACCGGACTGAAAAAATATATATTATATTGCGATAACCAAATGACTCTTAAAATTTCCACCCCGTTAAAAAAAAAAAAATAGATCCGCCACTGTCAATCACTAAGGATAGAATCCTATTGATGGTAAATAGAATCCTTCAACAGCATGCATAATATATAAACTGAAGGTCTGAAGTTGAATGATCTCATTCATTTACTTTACATCCAACTGCATGAAGCCAATCCATATATATTTATTTATGTATTTATTTCATGCTACTTAAACAAAAGGATGAATAATGTCATGCATTAACCATAATCTGAAGCCGTTTGTCTGTCTGTCTAGTAATGCCAGCCATTAACCATGGTTTGAAGCAACCCACTGCCGATCATCAATTTTCTCGTGGTTCAAGCCCTGCAATTTCTCTAACCACTTGAGCTTTGTCGGCCTCGAACTGTTCATCCTCTGCAAATGCATCATCTCAATAATACTCGCTCACTTTCTTATTTAATACACAACATTTTCATATCATATCCATACTTTTTCTTTTCTAGCAAAACTTAACTGTATTTTGTTCTGCTCACCTTTATCCGGCTTAAAATCAGCAAACAGTCGCAGAAGCTTGCTCCTGTTTGCAACAAGTATGCCAATGATGTCAGCTGGCTTATTCTGGTTTGCTGCAAATAACTATTAACAGGAGGGGCTGTTCGTTAAAATTTTGGCCAATCACCCAAACAATAGTATCTCCAAATTCTGTACCTTAAAAACATGAAATGCTTCTATCTGAATGCTCTTGCTTGACTCCTGCACATCCTTAAAACTTAAAACTTGTTTTACCACACTAATTTGTAACAAGTAAATAGAGACAGAGAAATGTACTCTGAGAAGATTCATCAAGATCCTCAAATTGTCCCTGGAACTTGCATATCGTGTCATCACAGCAGAATTGGAACGATCTAGCAAGATATCTCCCAAAAGCTGAAAAGTAATAATAAGCTATCATATCAGGAACCACACAATTATATATGCGTGATCATTATTATTACTACTACTATTGTTAATAAAATCAACATCCTGTGCTCTTCACCTTGATAGCTTGTCTTCTGGTTATGTAATTTGGTGACTCGAGAAGCTTTGAGTTGTATTCTGCGAAAAACTGACAAGAGACATATGCATAGTATGCTCAAAAGAGAAAGGTTAAAAAAAAGCCAGGTGCTACAACAATAAATCCAGCTTATCAAACCTAGAAAACCACATTATAAAGTATGTGCACAACCAAGATGAAGTGTCGTTTGAACATCACATCGTAACTAATATATCCATATATGAGATTGAAAATGGCAACATCACCATGTGTGTATGGCACGAACCTTTATAGCTATCCATCTTGTCTACGATTACTATTAAAAATGGATATCCTAAATGTGCCATGCTCATCTGAAGTAATCACACTATTCTTGAAGGGATGTATGAGTATCATTTTAAACTTAGTTAAACTACATCTTATCCACCTTTTACTAATTTTCAACAATACGCAAGGATTAAATCAGCACTAGTATCAACAATGAAACCATCATTGCAGATCTGTGGACATTGGACAAAAGTCAAGTATGAGTGTTACCCAGTCATAGTTTTTGGAAAGAAATTCAGCAACTGTTGACTTGTGTCGGGTCAAGAGTTCCTGCAACAAAAGTGCTAACATTTAAGATTCAAACTTGTGGTAGTGCATCAGCTAAATAATATGAATTCAAACAGAGTGCAAACAACCAAGAGCAAAGAATAGAATTTTTATAAACAATAAGAATGAATGAATGTCAGTCAAAAGTAAACTGAAGTGCCAGAAGTTGACATATTATACTCAGTATTGAGGATTTTGATTATTAGCAGTTCATTAAAACACATACATATTCGTTGCAAGAATATTGTGTCTATGGAAAAAAAAAAAAAAAACCATCTATTTTCTTTTACTATATTCAGCGGATTAGAGGCTAACATTTAAGAATATAACATCAGAACAACAAATGAATCATGTCTAAAATAGTATTGATTATCCAGAATACGACAAAACAAAACAAATCCTATAAAATTGCTAAACATTCTAAGTGCACTAAACCTTGAATGTTGCTGCTGCGTCAGCTGCAATATCAAAATTTGGAAGTTGAATATAATCAAAGAACTTCTTCATATGCTCCGACTCCAATACATATCTGAAAACCAAATTAAAAAACTCAAATAATAGTCAAGGAAATAATTGATGGAATTTCGCATATCACAAGAAATGTTGTTCATTTCTTTAAAAGAAGGAAAGGCAGAGGGGGAATTTGAACCCATGGCCTCCAAGGAGTCCAAGGCATTACAATGCACCCAAAAATAAAATAAAAATCATCTTTCTCTGTTTTTGACAAGCTCAACCTCCAGAGCAACACATCATGTATTTTTAAATAAATTTTGTTATTAATGATTCGAAATAATTTACACTTAGTCATACAAAAGCATAAAATGAAATTGTGCTACTAAGGTGTGATCATATTTTACTTAATTGCAATGGAATGATATATGAAGTTTCATTTCAAATAAGTCAGCTTAAGTATAGGTAAAAACTTTTCATAGCAAAAATGTAGCTATCCCATGAGCATGATAATATTAAGCAACTCACCTAGCAACACTTTGATGACGTATGCATTCCCTCAACATTGCACCATAATGTAAAGCCATGTCTGGATCCTCATAACTAAAAGTAACAATAATTACATCCAACCAATAAAATAAAATCAACCATGCTTTATGATTCAAACAAAATATATTAAATCTCGGTCATGAAAAAAAAATATTAGGAACAGGGGGAGGGCTGGGGGAAGTGTGAAGCAAGTCTTTATGCTTAAGGAAGACATAAAAAAGCTCCATCTAGATAAACATCTTAACACACAACCCCAATTTCCTATCTAGGATGCACACATTGGCCCTAATCTTTGTTAGTTGACGTGGGAGGTTCAAAAAAGGCGGCTGGATACAAGTTGGGCCATTGAGTTTGATTGAGTCTACGAGTCTTTAATTTAATACTTAATTAGCATGGTTATCTTAATTAGTTGGAGTTTACTTATTTTATGTTTATGGAGTAAGTTAAAAATAATTATAGGTTAGGTTTGGGTTTATCTAGTAAATTGTTTGAGTCGATTTATGTTTTGATTTTCATAGGGCTATTTACATAGGGCCAATGTTTATTTAAAGTAGGGGTAATAAAAGAGACAATCATGATGGTTTGATAAAAATTGCTCCTGCTTCAATGCTTCATCTTTCATTTTTTTTTTTTTTGCAAATCATACTGTTCAATTGGGGCTTTCTGAGTTTCTGGGCTTCAATTGGTATCAGAGCCGGCTAGACTCTCACCTAGGGTCCGAAACAAGCAAGCAACAGCATCAAACTCGATCAGCAAGCAAGCAAGAAAGAAAGAAAGAAAGAAAGAAAGAACAGCAGCAAGTTAGCAAGTAACAAAAGCAAGGAAGCAAGTTTAACTAGCAAGTTGAGCAGGAAAGCAAGCATATAGCAAGAAAGAAGGCAAGAAAAGCAAGGAGAGGGTAACAAGTTCTAGCATAAACGGCAGCAAACACAGCAATGGTACCGGTGCGTGTGCAAGGTAACGTATCACTACAATGCTCAAAGTTAAAGGAGACAAACAATATTTCATAAAGAATCCTAATTGAGACGAAACTAAGGGCAAACGAACATTAGGAGGCGATAGATCGAGTAACATGAGCTGTTGATGAGAAGAAGAACTACACAACAAAAGCATTGATCTATCAAACCTTACCTAAATACATTCTATTGCAAGTTGCAAAGCACAGAACGCAAAAGATGTGTGGGAATCAATCCGAGTTTGGAATTTTGGAGAAAAATGAGTTCAAAAAGCATGTTTAAAAACTTTGAGGAGTGAATTGGAGATGCAAAAGATGAAAGAGAATGATACAATCAACGATGTTTCAGGCAAGTTATGTGGCACATTAGCTAAGTTCAAATTTCTTGATTCAAGCCTTAAAGATGAAGTATCTGTACGTAAGTTACTCCACTAGGTGCCAAAAAGTTTTCACCAACTGTGGCTACTATGAAGCCATACTCAAAACTTGAGAACATGTCCTTTGATGATGCAGTGGGAAGAATAAAAACATATGAAGAACGTCTCAAAAGTCATGATGAACCGGAGCAAAATGATCAAGATAAACTTCTAATGGCAAAGTTCGAGTAATCAAAAGGGATGATGCAAAAAGTTGGCATTATGGAAACCATAGTGTTAAGGTGATGGAAATCAAACGAGGAAGAGGCTTTGTAAGGAGGAGGCATGAAAAGATAATCCCTGTGTTTGTGTAAATGTGCTCATATTGATAATTGTAATTAAAATCAATAGAAGTTATATATAAAAACCTATTTACATCATGCTATTATTCGCCCACAAGCTAAGAGAAGGGTAGAGCGGCCTGTAGCATGAAGAGTAAGAACGTGAATCTTTGAGTCGATAGCGGCTTTATGAAGATGTCTGCAATATGATCGTCTGCTGAGGTAAAATGTACATGGAGTTTCCCTTGTGCTACTTTTTCATGAACCAAGTGAATCAGTTTTAACTTGCTTTGTTTGAGCATGAAAGACGGAATTAGTGGCAATGTAGGTCGTACCCAAATTATCATACCAGAGAGCGAGTAGATTTTGCACCTATGATCTATCCCAAGTTCTCGAAGGATAGATACCGGCCATGTTAATTATACAACCGTATCAGCCAGAGCTTTGTATTCTAACTCAGCGGATGACAAATGGATTTTTGTTTTTGTGTTGTCCAAGAGATAAGGTTAGAGCCCAAAGAGATAATGACCCCCGTTGACCGACTGTCCTCCGGTGTGAAAAGGCGGTAAGATTAGAGGATCCTTACTAGTGAACAATAGTGAAGGCCTAAAGAGCGACACTAGAATTATGGCAAATGAGTAACCAATGATAGATAATGCCCTTTAGATACCATAGAATTCAATTTACCGCAAACTAGTGATCGTATGATAGGGCATGCATATGCGGGCACACTTTGTTGACTGCATAGCCAATATCCAACCAACAAGTTATCGATACATGACTCGTTCAAAGAATAGGGGGCTGTCTCTAAATGATAAAACTTGTGAGGTGCTCATCGGATTGAGAATAGCTTAGAGTCCAATAGCTGACTCATTAAAGGACGTCAAAGATGTATTTCGTTGAGATACCATAATGTTCCGGCCTTGGCATACAATTTCAATGCCTAGAAAGTAGTCAAGGTGAAGGTCTTTCAGGACAAAGACAGTGTTGGGTTGTTAGGATGATTTTACAGTTACGGTGTTATTACCGGTGACAATTATGTCATCAACATAAACCAAAGCGGTAAAGAGTACAGGATTATGTTTTAGATTTGTAGGTAAATAAGGGCGAATCTGTTATTATCCATGAAAAGCCCAAATTGTGAAGAGCTTGTGACAAGCAATGAAACCATGCTTGTTTAAGATCATATAGAGACTTGTGAAGTAAACAAACATGATTTGGACATTAAGGATCAATGAAACTCGATGATTGCCTACGATGGATTGTTTCAGTAGGATCATTGCGTAAGACGTTGTGAACATCCAACTAGCGGAGAGGCCATTACTTTGTGACCGCAAGATATAGGACCACTCAAATAATGGTGGACTTGACCACCAGGTTAAATGTTTAACGAAAATCAACCCTGGTTGTTGGCAAAAGCCATTTGCAACAAGACGCGCTTTGTAGCAAGTGATGGCATCATTCTGATCATTCTTTAGCCTATAGACCCACTTACAATCAATAGCATTAATGTTTGGGGGATGTGGAACTAATGACCAAGTATCATTTTTTACAAGTGCTGAAAATTCATAGGCTATGGCTTGATGCCACTTCGGCTGTTTGTTAGCGATAGTAAAAGGAGGTGGTTCGTCATGAAGATTGAAAAGGACAGTAGCATGATTAGCAGAAGAACAATATGGAGTGCGTGATTTTAGATTGGGATGTAAATTGGAAGAACAAGGTGGAGGAGTTTGTGATGATATGGAAGTAGCAGAGGATGACGACTGAGGTGGAATACTGGAATGTTATGAGATAATAGGGTGGTTGGTTCACTGGTTGTGAGATATGAGGTTGTTGTTGGGAGGATGTAGAAGAGGATGGAATAGGATTACGAGCTGATGGTTTTTGTGAAATCGAAAAATGAAATGTATGTGTTGGATGTTTGAGAAGGAGGAAAGGGTGTGATAGGTGTTGCATAGCGATGGTGGTCCTCACTGAAACAAACATGTCAGGATATATAGATGTGATATGTGGATGTATCAAGATATCTAAAGTCATGGTGAGAAGGATTGTATCCTAAAAAATGCATGGTGTGAAATGAAAATCCATCTTGTGACAATTGTACGGTCAAAGACTAGCAAAGCATCGGCAGCCAAATACTTGGAGAAATAAGTAGTCATGAGAACCTTTGAACAAATGTTCAAAGGGAGATATGTTTGAACATGTTCATGAAGGCATAAGATTTATGAGATAGAGTATTGTGTTAAAAGCAAAGTGTCAAAATTGTTAATGTACGGAAGACGGAGCCATAATTGTAAGGCCAATTTCAACAACATGGCGATGTCAACATTCGACAATACTCTTTTGTTCACTGGTATGTGAGTAGAATAATTTGTGAACAATTCCATTTGATGTGAAGACAAAGGACGAAACTCACCACCCAATCACCGGCGTTCAACCATGGTGAAAATTTTCTAGAAAGTTGTATGAACATCATTATTTAAGTTAAAGAAAAATAACCACATGTAACAAGAAAAGTAAACAAACACAACATAAAATAGCGATTTCCATCAAAAAAAAAAATTGTGCAACGCCCAAAACATCACAGTATACTAAATCAAGAAAATTAAACTTATTAAAATTAGATTAGGTAAACATAATTTTTTTTTATTTCCCAAAGCGATAAGCATTACATGAAACTAAAGATAAGTTTGTAGTAACAGAAAGATAAAAAGTGGAAAGCATCCAAATAAAATAAACGATGTGGATCACCAAGCCTCTTATGCCAAACAATGGATGAGGGCCGTGTATCAGATAAGGTGATCTTATGAGGAGATTGAAATTAAGAAACTTGAAAGGAGTAGAGACCTTGTTCATTGGGTCGGTGAGCAGGGTAGTGCGTGTAGACTCGTTCTTCACGATTAAGACCAGTGTTGTAAAACTCGGTCTAGGCGGCCGAGTACTCGGCAAGGTACCGAGGCGCTTTTCATCAACTCGGTCAACATTACCCGGATGCGGTCAAAATCGGTCGAACTCGGCTCTACTCGGTTCAACTCGGCCCTACTCGGTCCAACTCGGCCCTACTCGGTCCAACTCGGCCCTACTCGGTCCAACTCGGCCCTACTCGGTCCAACTCGGCCCTACTCGGTCCAACTCGGCCCTACTCGGTCCAACTCGGCCCTACTCAACCAACTCGGCTCAACTCAGTCCAATTTGGATTTTCATCATTTTTCACCGATTTTCGTTGTTTTTCACTATTTTTGTTGGATTTTTATTCTTTTTCATGGAGATATCTTGGAAGATGATAATTAAATGATTACTACGTCTATAATATTAAATAATTAATATTAAGTTTTGAAATATTTTTGTATGTGAACATATATTCTTTTGATTTATATGGATATTCAAGTATTTTTTTATAAATATTCGTAAACTTATGATATTTGACATATTTATAATTTCTAAAAAGCTAATTTTTTTTATAATTAATCACATCCGAGTACTCCCCGAGTACTCCATGCCTAGGCCGAGTACTCCCCGAGTACTCCATGCCTAGGCCGAGTACTCGTAATTAGTCGTAACTTTCCAGTCGACCGACCTGGCAGCGCCTAGCGAGTTTTGCAACCATGATTAAGACTAGGAGTGAAATTCAAAGAAAATATTGTTATCAAGATAGAATTTTTGATAGAAAAAAGATTTATTCTTAATTTCAAGAACATGAAAAATGTTAGATATAGAAAAACTTCTTTTGGAGAGGAAAGTTGAGAAGAACCAATATGAAGGATGGGAAGTCCCTTACCATTACCAATATTAAGTGAGTTATTACCATAGTAAGTCTCTTAATTGTCAAGACTTGATAAATCTGGTATTAAATGGTTATTCGCTCGAGTGTCAGGATAACAAGTACCCCACAGTAGAACTGAACATGTGTCTGCAAAATTAGAATGGGTATCTACAATATTAACAGGGACCCTCGACGCCCACGATTTCTATTTCCCGATTGTGGGGCGGACGATAGCCATGAAAAGTTTGAAGAGTGGTGTTGGGCCAAGATGATAACCTTATTGAGCCGTATATTGTTTTTGCGATGGCTAAGTTTGGAGATCTGGAGCTGATCTAGATGAGTTATCTATGGTGTTGCAGTTAAAACAGATGCAGTAACATGGTGTGAAGGCTTTGTAACCATATAGTCATGATCACTGTGAAGACCATGGAGTTCACTAAATGTTAGAGGAAATGACTGTGCAAAAATGGTGGATTTTGTTGGGTTGTGAAGGCTTTGGGCCGAACCGGGCTTGGTTAGGGCCTGTTTTGCAGCCGGCCCTAAGGAAATTAGGGTTATTTAGTTAATTCTTGGAGCCTAAGTTATTGCCTTAATTACTAACCCTAATCTAGCATTATAAATAGACCCATTGATGTAATTGTATTCTTTGAGCACAATAATAATATAAACCCTAGTTGCAGAGTGGACGTAGGTCACCTAGACCGAACCACTATAATTCTCTCGTGTCTACTTTTTCTATTGTGTGATTGTGTGTTTGATTGAACTCTGATTGTGATACCTAACAAGTGGTATCAGAGCCGAGGTTCGGAAACACACCGGGTTTACACACTGAAATTGCAGAAGGCTGTTCGAGAGGGTTGTGGTTTTATCTTTTGCTGTTGGTTTGAATCTAGGGCTGCTGTTCGGATCTGTTTCTCTGGAGTTCATGATTAGGGTTACCGCCATCCATGAAGATAACAGGGCTGTTTTTCGACTCGTTTTTTTTAGTGTTTTGCGTTTAGGGTTTCGGTTTTGAACCCCTTGAAATCGCTGGTTACATTCGGTTATGCCGGTGAAGTTGCGGTCAGTATCTTCGGGTTTTAGGGTTTTATTGGAGGTGTGCTTGGCTTCGGTTAGCTTTGGTTCTTTGGCTTTTCTTCAAAGGTTAATCTTTTCTCACGGTGTTCATCAACTTCAGTTTCTGTTTCGTGATTGTATTCGTTTCTCGTTTGCAATGGCTGAAGACGGGAGGGTTCGAATTGAAAAGTTTAACGGGACAGACTTTGCTTGGTGGAAGATGAAAATAGAAGCATTCCTTGGTGAAAAAGATTTGGAAGTAGTATCGGAAGAAAAGCCGGCTACAATCAACAAAGCTGAAGAAGCAGTTTGGAACTCAAAGGACAAGAAGGCTAGAGTGGCTATTACATTGGCTTTGACGAGGAGCGTTGCATTTAACGTTATGCGCGAAACCACGGCTCGTGGTATAACGACAGCTCTGTCAAATATGTATGAAAAGTCGTCTGCTGCTAATAAGGTGTTCTTGATGAGGGAGTTATTCTTGACTCAAATGAATGAGGGAACTTCAGTTTTGGAGCATATTAATGATCTCAATGTCGATCATGTCCAGGTTAGCTTCTCTGGGCATGAAGTTTGATGATGAGACTCAAGCTGTAATATTACTATCTTCTTCGCCAGATAGTTGGTCTGGAACTGTAACGGCCATTACTAGTTTTGTGGGGACTGATGGGTTAACATTTGACGGGGTCCGAAACATTATGCTAGGCGAGGAAACTCGCCAGAAAAGCACTAGTGATGGATCATCTTCTGGTTTGTTATATGTTGGCAGGGGAAGGGAAAATAACAGGAGCACCGGGAGTCGAGGGAGGAGATCGTCTAGAGCTCGGAAAACTGTGAAGTGCAGGAGTTGTGATGAGATTGGGCATGTTAAGAGTCAATGTCCAAAGCGTAAGCAGGAAAAATCTGGTAAGGGAAACACTGCTGCTGAGGATGAATGTGATGATGACACGTTACTACTCAAGGCTGAAAACAGTGTTGACTTTTGGGTTATGGATTCTGGATCTTCGTTTCACGCCACGGCGCCACGCATAGCGGGGAGACGGTGAATCTAAAAGTCGGCAACTTTGGGAAGGTACGAATAGCAAATGGTAATATCCTTTATGTTACGGGCATAGGTGATGTTAATCTTTTTAACTCCATTGGGAACCTACTGGAACTTGAAGAATGTTAGGGTGATTCCAGCTTTGAAGAGAAATCTTATCTCTGTTAGTCAACCGGATGAACAGGGAGAAGAAGTAAAGTTTGGTAGAGGTAAATGGAAAGTAACAAAAGGACATCAGGTTATTGCTTGTGGAAACAAGCGGGGATCATTATACATGGTGGAAGTACCTGCGGAGGAAAATATGAGCGTTCCTCAATACAAAGTCGTCGCTTAGTCAAAAGGGCAAAAGAGGGATCAATTTGCAAGACCGAAGCCTGGTGACAAGGTGATTCAAGCTGAGCGGGATCGGAGGTCTAAACCAGGTCATGGGTTGGTGACCGTGGGAGCACAGGGTGTGTTTCGGATACAGTCATAAAACAACGTTGGGTTTTGAAGACCGCTACTCCGATTGTTAAATTCTCTCCTATGGATGTCTTGCTGAATGAGGAGAGTGTTGATGATTCTTGGGTTATCTCTGAAGTTGGTGAATCGTGCATACCAGTTGAGATAGAGAATGGGTTGGAGCTCGGAGGAGCTTCAACTGTCCCCTCATGTACTTGATGAGAGGGAGTGCAACTAGGGGTTATGATAAAGTCTTAGCTGATGAGTATTGAAGCTTGGAAGACTTTGGATATGAAGAATACCGAAGTTACTGGATCTGGGTTACTCGGACAGCGTTTGTAGACTCTTGCAAAGCCTTCAAGTGGGAGATTGTTGGGTTGTGAAGGCTTTGGGCCGAACAGGGATTGGTTCGGGCCTGTTTTGCTGCGGACAGAAACAAGGGCAGTCGGCCCTAAGGAAATTAGGGTTATTTAGTTAATTCTTGGAGCCTAAGTTATTGCCTTAATTACTAACCCTAATCTAGCATTATAAATAGACCCATTGATGTAATTGTATTCTTTGAGCACAATAATAATATAAACCCTAGTTGCAGAGTGGACGTAGGTCACCTAGACCAAACCACTATAATTCTCTCGTGTCTACTTTTTCTATTGTGTGATTGTGTGTGTTTGATTGCTTCCGCTGGAACCTACTCTGATTGTGATACCTAACAGATTTAAGGTTGTTTTATTATTCATGTAGCCCCGAAATGATAAACAAAACAAGGTCTTTGTCTTTGATTGTTCACTAATGTTGCCGAGTGCAGAGCATATTCTTAGGCACAACTTAAATAAGCAAGAGGTGTCGCATTCCCTTTCATTTGAAGCTTAAGAAATCATGTTTTAAAGGTGTATTCTCATGAGGAGGTATGTGGAGCATAAGCCCGTTCTAAGAGAACTCCGTAAATCATGACTTGTAATGTCTTGAACAAGGGACTAGGATGCCTCAGATTTTGTTGAAATGATGATCATGTGAACATGGGCATCACTGGAATATCATGTAGAGTAATCTGGTGTTAAATAAGGTCCTGCAGCTACATGATGGTATGCAAGGTATTGATCCAATAACATACCTAAAGAGGTTATCAAAAATCAAGAAAAGTTCAATCATGGTTTTTCAATACCCATTGTTGGTAGATGAAGGTGTAAATTCAATTTATATAGAAGTTATGTGTAGCCTTTTTTTGTGAAAGTAAATGCAAGTAGGGGAGCCATCAAGTTAGTAAATTATGGACGAAACTTTGAACTTTCGCACGAAACCATGAACTTACGTGCGAAACTATCTTTCGCATGAAACTTGATCAGGTAACCGAAATTTGTAACTTTCGTGTACTTGTGAACGAAAGTTGCAACTGTCATGTACCTCTAAACTTTCATACGGCTTAACTTGCGTGTAACAAATTTTGAGTAACAGGTTTCGCACGAAAGTTGTATCTATCATGTAACAGGTCAAGTTTCGTGAGGAGAGAATCGGTGAGCGAAAGTTGTAGACTTTCACGAGAAACTTATAAGGCAGATTAGGATTCTGACCTTAAAAACAAGATGATAATGATAGGTGATTGAAATCACAGTTGTTGTGTAGCAGTAATTTAAAAACCAAAAGTGAAGATGAACAGAAGCAGAGTAATGTTTGCAATTGGGTGCGGACGGCGACGATTGTGATCGGCGGTAAACAGCAGTAACAGCACCGATGAATAGCAACAGGGATGAACAGGAGCAGGATAACTTTAGTGATGTGTGCGAAGGGCAATGGCAGCAGCAATTGTTTGTGGCAATTCGACTGTAACCGGCGACAACTGGGGCGATGGTTTCCTTAGCTTTGCTACCAAATAAATATTGTGTAAATGTGATTGAATTTATAATTATAATTAACATATGATTATAAAAGGGGTTATTTGTAAACACCCATTGACATAATGCTACGTGTTCGGTTGCGAAGGCTTTGGACCGAGCTGGACTGGGCTCGAGCCTGTTTTTACTGCTGGACGACAGAAACAAGGGCAGCCGGCCCTAAGGGCTGCTGTTTTTTTGTTATTTCTTGGAGCCTAAGAGTTGCCTTATTTACTAACCCTAATCTAGCATTATAAATACACCCATTGATGTAATTATATTCTTGAGCACAATAATAATATAAACCCTAGTTGCAGAGTGGACATACCGAATCACTATAATTCTCACGTGTCTACTTTTCCTATTGTGTGATTGTGTGTTTGATTGCTTCCACTGAAACCTACTCTGATTGTAATACCTAACAAGTGGTTTCAGAGCTCAGGTTCGAAAACACACACGGGTTACACACTGAGATCGCAGGAGGCTGTTCGAGAGGGCTGTGGTGCTACCGGTTGGTCGTGATTTGTTTTTCCGGCTGTTTTTTTGGTCGCAGATCTGATCGTGAAAGGAGCAGTAAACAGGGCAGCTGATCATCTGTAGAGTTTGCGATTTAGGGTTTGATTAAACCCTAGAGTCGCCGCCATCCAGGACAGATTGCAAGGGCTGTTTGGCTGTTGATTGTTGCTGCGATTAGGGTTAGAAATCCTTGAAGTTGCCGCAAGAATCACAGAAAGAACTGCTGTTCAGGATCATTTTTTTTTTGAGTGTTTGCGTTTAGGGTTTCTGTTTTAAACCCCTTGAAATCGCTAGCTACACTCGATTTTCTGCAAGTGAAGTGCCAGTTCGGGTATTTTTCGGGTTTTAGGGTTTTATTGGAGGTGTGCTTGGCTTCGGTGAGCTTTGGTCCTTTGTTTTTTTTCTTCAAAGGTTAATCTTTTCTCACGATTTTCATCAACTGCAGTTTCTGTTTCGTGATTGTATTCGTTTCTCGTTTGCAATGGCTGAAGACAGGAGGGTTCAAATTGAAAATTTTAACAGGACAAATTTTGCTTGGTGGAAGATGCAATTAGAAGCATTGCTTGGTGAAAAAGATTTGGAAGTAGTATTGGAAGAAAAGCCGGCTACAATGGACAAAGCTAAAGAAGCGGTTTGGAACTCAAAGGACAAGAAGGCTAGAGTGGCTATTAGATTGGCTTTAACGAGGAGCGTTGCATTTAACGTTATGCACGAAACCACGGCTCGTGGTATAATGACGGCTCTGTCAAATATGTATGAAAAGCTGTGTGCTGCTAATAAGGTGTTCTTGATGAGGGAGTTATTCATGACTCTAATAAATGAGGGAGCTTCAGTTATGGATCATATTAATGATCTCAACTCGATTATGTCCAGGTTAGCTTCTATGGGCATGAAGTTTGATGATGAGACTCAAGTTGTAGTATTACTATATTCTTTGCCAGATAGTTGGTCTGGAACTGTAACAGCTGTTACTAGTTCTGCGGGGACTGATGGGTTAACATTTGACGGGATCCGAAACATTGTGCTAGGTGAGGAAACTTGCCAGAAAAGCACTAGAGGTGGATCATCTTCTGGTTTGTTATATGTTGGCAGGGGAAGGGAAAATAACAGGAGCACCGGGAGTCGAGGGAGGAGTTCGTCTAGAGCTCGGAAAACTGTGAAGTGCTAGAGTTGTGATGAGATTGGGCATGTTAAGAGTCAATGTCCAAAGCGTAAGCAGGGAAAATCTGGTGAGGTAAACACTGCTGCTGATGATGAATGTGATGATGACACGTTACTACTCAAGGCTGAAAACAGTGTTGACTTTTGGGTTATGGATTCTGGATCTTTGTTTCACGCCACGCATAGCGGGGAGACGTTGGTGAATCTAAAAGTCGGCAACTTTGGGAAGGTACGAATAGCAAATGGTAATATCCTTGATGTTACGGGCATAGGTGATGTTAATCTTTTTAACTCCATTGGGAACCTACTGGAATTTGAAGAATGTTAGGGTGATTCCAGCTTTGAAGAGAAATGTTATCTCTGTTAGTCAACCGGATGAACAGGGACAAGAAGTAAAGTTTGGTAGAGGTAAATGGAAAGTAACAAAAGGACATCTGGTTATTGCTTGTGGAAACAAGCGGGGATCATTATACATGGTGGAAGTACCTGCTGAGGAAAATGAGTGTTCCTCAATACAAAGTTGGGTTCGCTGAGTCAAAGGGGCAAAAAAGGGTTCAATTTGCAAGACTGAAGCCTGGTGCCAAGGTGATTTAAGCTGAGCGGGATCGGAGGTCTAAACCAGGTTAGGAGTTTGGTGACAGTGGGAGCACGGGGCGTGTTTCAGGTACAGTCACAAAACACATTGGGTTTTGAAGACCGCTACTCCGATTGTTAAATTCCCTCCTATGAATGTCTTGATGAATGAGGAGAGTGTTAATGATTCTCGTGTTATCTCTAGAGCAGGTGGATCGTGCATACCAGTTGAAATAGAGAATGGGTTGGAGCTCGGAGGAGCTTCAACTATCCTCTCATGTACTTGATGAGAGGGGATGCAACTAAGGGTTATGATGAAGTCTTAGCTGATGGGTATTGAAGCTTGGAAGACTGGATATGAAGAATACCGAAGATACTGGATCTGGGTTACTTGGATGGCGCTTGTAGACTTTTGCAAAACCTTCAAGTGGGAGACTGTTGGGTTGTGAAGGCTTTGGACCGAGCCGGACTGGGCTCGGGCCTGCTTTTACTACTGGATGACATAAACAAGGGCAGCCGGCCCTAAGGGCTGCTGTTTTTTTGTTATTTCTTGAAGCCTAAGAATTGCCTTATTTACTAACCCTAATCTAGCATTATAAATACACCCATTGATGTAATTGTATTCTTAAGCACACTAATAATATAAACCCTAGTTGCAGAGTGGACGTAGGTCACCTAGACCGAACCACTATAATTCTCGCGTGTCTACTTTTTCTATTGTGTGATTGTGTGTGTTTGATTGCTTCTGCTGGAACCTAACACTACCTCCTAATATCATTAATTACAACATGACCTAATATGGAAGAGGTCTAAGGAAACAAAGACAGACATGAATTCAAATGCTATGAGTGTGGTAATTGGTCACTTTGCATACAAGCATATCAAGTGGAAGGATAAAGCAAAAAAAAGAGAAGAAACGGCTCCCCTTACTCAATATGATGAGGGGTGCCAGAGGATTGTGAAGGTGATTGTGAACAAACAAAGATTAAGGGATTCATTGTTGGACCTAATCTTTGTCGGTTCACATGGGAGGCTCAAAAATGGCGGTTGGATACAAGTTGGGTCGTTGAGTTTGATCGAGCCTATGAGTATTTTATTTAATATTTAATTGGCATGGTTTTCTTAGTTAAATGGACTTCATTCAATTTATGTTTGTCTAGTAAGTCAAAAGATAATTATAGGTTAGGTTTGGGTTTATCTAGTGCGGTGTTTGGGTAAGTTTATGTTTCCGTTTTCGTTTTCTTAAGGCTATTTATAAGGGGTTGATGCTTATTTGAAAGTTGGGAATTAATAAAAGAGTAGATCATGAAGGTTTGATCAAAAATTGCCTAAGGCTTCATCTTTCTTTTTTCTATCAACAAATCGTACCGGTCGATAGGGACTTCCTAGGCTTTAACACTACATAAGACTTCATATAGAAATCATATCCTTTAGCCCAACCATTAATCATTATTGTTCATATAAGGGTCAACATAGTGTTATAAGGACATTGCCAACAAGTAAGTAAATTATGCAAAAAGAAATCCATAACCTATGAGAAGAAGGGAACACTTAACAAATATGAGCAACTCTGAATGATCCAATAAAGGTGCTCACGAAGTGTTATTCTAGGAGCGATACCCAAAGAATTGTTCTTAAAGGTATAATGACCCTTGTGAGGTTTTATTAATATGTGGGCATGCACGGCAACTAAAAAACGCATGGAAAAGGAGCAAGGCCTGTCTCCACTCACCAAAAACAAAAGTAGGTGACGGTCCCATATATATTATTGTTAAGCAATAAGCATACAATCTCACGAACATGAAACCATCTTGTAATAGGCAATTTCTTACCTGTTTGCAAATATGAAACCCAAATGACCATGATAAATATCCGACCCCCGCCACGGGTGAAGGCTTTGATTTTAAAAGTTTAATCATAGGAATTATGTAGTATGTAGACATGATAACTAAAAAGATGAGAACCTAAGCATTGATGCAGCTTAGGCAACAGTGAGCAGATTCAAGCAGTGGAGCAAGGTCGAGAAGCGGTTGAGGTAGCATGTAAAAGGAGTATAAATAATCGAGTGCAGGTTGTAAGTAAAGGATATCGGAAGAGCTTACCCTGATACCAAGATATCCATTAGATCAATATTTGCCTCCAAATAATCGCATGCGATGAGCCTTGATTGAACTTGCTGGCGTTGCAGGTTTGCAACAATTTGAGTAGCATCCTTGCGAGCCTAGAAAAGGTGAGAATGAAGAAATGAAGTGGAGTGGTTAGAGTTAAAATAAAAGAGAAACATGGCTACTTACTTCTAAGTTGAGTTTTGGGAGACAAACGATGAGTAAGCGGAATGTGTTTTCTTTGAAGAACTCTTGTGTGAGTTGAGCACAAGCTTCGGAGACGGGCTCAGCTTCACTGTTTCCATAGAGGATTTGCTTTAGCTCACGGAGAAGCTTACTGAGCGTTGCAAACTGGCAATGAAAGATAAGATGATGATGATGATGATGATATCAAGTAGACAAGGGAAAGGGCAATAGAATGAATGTAGATGAGCAACAAACATATAAGTAACAGGATCTATACATAAAGAGAAGGGAAAGGGGGAAGAAGTAGTAGGTAGAGATTAAGATAGATCCAATACAGATACAATAGAATGTATGAAATGAAATTGTGCAAAGGTAATAAAGGGCAAGGGAAAGGGATGGCACACCTTTTCTTCCCGTTTGCTCTCTCGACTATCGGGATTGCAGTCGGCGAATATGAGGAGATCCCGAGTCTGACGGACGAGGTCAACCGGTGTCTTGGGCCTTGACTTGAACAGGCCTTTCATGTCACCGCCACCAAAACGCCGATTCCGATCCAACTAATCACGATAACAGATCTCCCCTCTCCTCTCCTCGATGCTCTTTCCTCTCCTCCTTTTAAGTTTTATCTCCTCCTCCTCCTCCTTCTCTCTTTTAATTCATCATACATTTTACTCCTTCACCCTATCCTTGGATTTTCACTTTATTTCAATTTTTCTTTTTTATTATATCCACCCCATCTTTTTTTTTTTTTTTTTTTTTTTAATACACTGTTTGTTTATTTGAATATGATGATCAAAATCTTCAATTTCTATCACAACCCAAGTGTTGTAAACTCATGCAATTACATACCTTGATGTTTATGCTGATGTGAGACGCTCGTGGTATGATTTGATGCTCGATAGATTTGAGGTTCCCGATGATACGATGTGTTTTCTAACTCTGAACAAGAAACTGAGTTTAATGATGATGATGGGAGAAGTGGTGGTGGTGGAGGGTGTGGACGGTAGTGGTAGATGTGATGTACAGCAAATTACACTTTTGCTGATGATGATAGGTTTTGATGATGAAATTCATAAGAAACTTTTCACATAAATAGTAAATATTGTATTTTTTAGACTCATTTCATTTCATGTTGAATCATTTTAGTCTGTTATTTTTGTCCGAAATCTTTTTATTTTTTTATGACATTTTAACATTGTAGTTTACCATTAGTTACCAGTTTAAACTAACCAATTACCTACATAATATTTCCAGTTAAAATTATATGAATGTATCAAAATACCCTTGAATACTAGAATACTCAAATATAGATAAATACCTATAAATATAAAACAAATTCAAAACTTAAGAGATATGTGTATATATATAATCAAAGCACGCACGCGCACACACACTCTCTCTATCTACTCCTTTCTCTCACCCCCCCCCCCCCTTCAATACTAGGTATGGTTGTCGACTTCCACCACACTTTTACTTATAATTGTAGTCACCTAGATAAGTCCATCTCATCTTCTTCACACTACCTATCACCTTAACTATTCTAATGTCTTCCACTTGACATAAACTATTCCACAAAACCCCCGCTAGCACCAAACCATAAACTCATATTATCTGTTTATTGTTGGCCAAAATACTACACCCCCCCCCCCCCCCCACCCATGCACACATCACCTAAACTAGTTAAATCAAAGACAAGACATGAAATCCCAAATTGATAAAATAAAACCAAGAAATCAAAACCCACGGGGGCGAAATTTGCATTTTACTCTGTGTTAAACAACTCTTAGACCATTTGTAGTCGTTTTATTTTCTCAAATACCACATTAGCTACACATCAATAGTTTTTACTTTTTTTTTCGAATACCACATTAGTAGTTTTTTTACCTTTTTTAATACCACATCAATAGTTTTTCCATTTCCCCAGATGTCATTTGACATCTACCTTCCATTTCCCCCAGTGTGGCATCACCTTCATTTAGTTCTTTAAACATGTATATATATACATTTATAAAAAGATTATATATGGTAGAATATGAAGAAAATGTAAGGGGGTTGCCCTATTTGAGCGTCTTCTTGTTACTATTTTTGGTTTTTGGACTATGTTGAAATTATGATTGCAACATTCTCACATTCACAACATATTTCTTGTATGTCTGTAGAGGGGATAAAATTACAACCCATTCCATGTTTTGAGTTCCCTTGTATATCAAAATCCAAGAAGATTAGTCCTTCAAGGAACATGAGGCCATTCCACGTCGATATCGTTTGTTAATGGTCTGTGGAAGAATCATTCAAAGTAGTCACAATACCTAACTTGATCCGAGAACTAAATTATGTATATGTGAATTTTGACTATTAGTAGCTATTCTCTATCAGAAAAATTAAATAATTTATAAAGTACTTTGGTTAACTCATATGTTCATTTGTAGGAGTTCATGTATGCTTTATTTAGTAATTTCGAGAACGAAATTGATTTTAAGGGCGGAAGAGTTAAAACAGTCATAATATTAAAAAACTTATTAATTAAATAACATTTAATAACAACGATTACTATAAAAAAAACTTGTTATAAATAAATAATTATTAAATATTTAAGATAGCTGCTATATAATAGAGATAGGTAGGACAAAACTGGAATTTCACATATAAGACGCGCCCTTGCAAGGCTGGAACTTGTAACCGCTCACCTCCGACTGTTAGACTACTCCCATCGGAGAGTATTGATTCGGTGGTTCGGGAATAAAATAATTAAAAATATATCACAATTCAAAAGTGGGTTGCGACCGGGTCGTTTCACTGACCTTAAGTCGGTCATCAAAGTGTAAGAAAGTCAAGATTTGTATTAACCTTTTTAATTAACTTCCACATGTTATATTTAATTGGTTTGATATATAAAAACTTAACTAGAGATGAATTCCCGCGCGTTGCCGCGGGGACATGAAAAAGTTAGAGGTCGGAATGTCACAGAAAAATTATAATTGGCGTTTTACAATTCACCCGATGAAAATCAACTACAAATTAAAAATAAATAGAATAAATGGTTACATAACTACGTAATTCGCTTAATAATCAAGAAAATGCAACACTTTCTTTCTACATATTTATCGTTAGCTTCGTCTTCAGCTAGGAAGACAAAGCTATCAAGCTGCAACCTGTCACATTGTCGAAGTAAGATCCTTCTTCATTAGTTTTGCCACCTATTTCTCTAAAATGAAATTAGAAAAAGAGTAAAGGTAATCATATATAGCAAACGTATACTCTGAAGATAAATGTCTTTTGGAAGTGGTATTTTGACAACCGCCTAACATTGCTAAGTATTTCTTCAATAACCAAAAAGTCCAATTAAATAAGCAATAACTAAAAGTCCATACATTACCATTTGACTTTACAAGCTGAATCTATATAACTCCGAAAATTCAAAATCAAAGATTTGGTATAAATCCATAAACTAAAGAATTATTAAAGATTAATCAACCTAATAAGGCACACGCATAAACAAAACAAATTAACTATGCAGAGAGTAACTAAATATATAAATTCAAAAGCATGTGTAGAAAGGGAAAGATGGGAACAACACACTAAAAAAACACAAACCTTCGAGTTGAACAGTTGTAGCACTTAATCCTAACACTTCAATACTCCCACATCAAGTAGCATACAAATGAAGTTTGTACACGCAAACTATTTAGCATATTTACATGTGATGCTTCATAACCATTTATGAAGATAAAACTTGAAGTAATTACGACAAACTTACCTAATGGTTGATGGAAATAAGGAATCCAAGATCCAGAGCAATTAATCACCATGATAAAAACTAAAATCTCGATCACTGATGGAGTATAAGTGCTACTTTTACAGATTCTAAAGATCTTTCTCCCCTTTCAAGTGTAAATAAGGGTATAAATTAATATCAAAAATAATTATTGGTTGAGAAAAAAAAGATTAGTGTTATTAGTTCTACCTCGTCTAACCACATGGTTATGCTGCTGCTTAGAGATTTTGAAAGCCATGAAGGAGTATGCACTTGTAAAAAGCATCCTGAAATGCCTACAAACCTCCACACAGGAATTGAAATTATGTAAACTGCAATGTCAATATAAGAGCTCATCTTAGGGGGAAAAGAACACATATAAAGAAAGAGATTAAAGAAACAATACTATTAATTAAGATAATCAAAAAGACGTTTGGAAGTAATCAAAGCTCTAAAAATGTCAAAGGCATGGTGGATTGGAACTGTTGAAGACATATCATAATACAATATCAATAACACATGGTTTAACCGATCAAGATATGACAATAAGGAATACCTGTTTTGATCCCTACGCTTTTGCATAAGAAATCCCCAGCAAACACACCCAATTTAGTCATATCCATCATCAAAAACATCTATGAAATGCAAAAACAACTGCAAAATTAACTTTCATTTTTCAAAATCATATAAAGAAAATGAAATCCCATGAATCAAAAGCTGGTAAACAAACTTTAACGTTGCAAAAAGATGAAGAAATATTAGACCCGCACACTAAAAGGTCAACATCAAGGTTAATAATCTAAACTTAGGGTACCTATCATATTGAAAAATCCCTCACCCCTCCATCGATGGCAATACGCGTTAGCCGCCCATGTCTTCTGCATTCACAACCTTCATCTTCATCTTTCGGTCCCTAATTGGTCATTCTTTGTGGTCTGGGTCAAAAAATGAACATGCAAGGCTCACCTCTTGCTTGACCCTCATTGGAATCACTGGAAAAGGACCATCGAACAAAACCCTAACAATGATTACGACCGTCGGTTGTCTTGGGGACGCCAGAAGGGCTACCGTCAACACCACCACCGAAATCATCACCGCCATCGCCATCGCCTTCGCCGGTCGCAACTCACTTTATGATCTCTCCGTAGTTTATTTGCGCCTACTTGATCTCTCTATTGTTTCATGGTGGAATAGAGTCAGAAGAAAGGGACACGTATCACAAGAAGAGTATACATGTATGGAGGATAAATCAGGTGCTCACAGCATGGGCTCTTTTTGCAAATTATGGTAGTTTGTTGGCCAAATCATGAACCACAAATCAACACTGTACTTACCGACCAAACTTTTAATATATAGTATAACATTGAAAAATCCAACTTTATCTAATTCAAAAATATAAAAAAATATCAAATTAATAATATTATTTCTGTTTATAAAGTATAATATTGATACGCTTTCGTATCCGATTTTGTTTTTCTATTTATAATCTGTTTGATTTTCTATTTTCAACCATAGAATCATGGATCCAAATTATATATTGAAATAAACAACCTATTTTTTAAATTTTATTAATTTTAACTTAATATAAACTAATCAAAAACTATTTTATATTTCATACTAAAACAATTTTATATAAAATAAATATGATATAATATTAAAACAATTTTATATTTTATATTAAAACAATTTTATATTAAACATTTTTTAATATAAAATAAATATTAATATCAATAAAACTAACACTTTGACAATTTTCTATTGGCTCGTCAGATTTATCGGATAAAATTTGTTTATCTAAAAAATCTAATCTTATTTGATATAAAGTAATATATATATTTAAAGAATGTATTCATAAATCTATCAAAAATTCAAAGTTTCTATCATGGATCCTCCCTATTCAAATTTCTATCTGAATCTTGAAGATTTTGAAAATTATCAGAATACTCAATACTACCAAAACTCCACCTTTCTTTCAAATTCGAGTCAAGTTCCTGTCACTGAAAATCTTCAAACCTTTCAAAATTCTAAATCTCAATCTCAAGGAGGCAGAAATGGGATGTTGCTGAGGATGTCAGTTTAATGTAGTCATGGTGTTTGGCTATTGAAGATGACATTATATAAATAAGGGCATAATATTGACATATCTTATCCAACACTAATTCTTCATTCCTAACATTATTAAAAAATATCACAGAATGAAAACTCACCAGCAAGTTTCAGTTCATCAAACTTAAACACATTTGTTGAATGGGAAGCTAGGGTTGCTGAGCAAAATCGACAACATGATCACCTTATTTGTGAAATATTTGAAGCATGCCAAATATGATCATAGGACATCATCCTCCTAGAGCAAAAAGAAGGTATCGTGATCGTGAACGTGAGCAGGGGTGAGGCACGTTTGATGAAAGACTATTTTGTTGACAACCCAACGTATGATGAAGATATATTTCGCCGCAAATTTCGAATGCGAAAGTCATTATTCCTCCGCATAGTGGATGCTGTTGCAACAAGTGATGTTTATTTTCAACAAAGACGTGATGTCGCTGGAAGAAAAGGCCTTTCAACATTGCAGAAATGTACTGGAGCCATGCGGGTGTTGGCTTGTGGGACATCAACAGATGCACAAGATGAATATTTAAGAATGAGTGATACTGTAACAAGAGATGCTCTTATAAAGTTCGTAGAAGGTGTCATTTCATGTTTTAGTCAAGAATACCTTAGAAGGCCAAATGAAGATGATTTAAGAAGACCACTCCATGTCAGGGCGGAACGTGGATTTCCAGGTATGATAGGTAGCATTGACTGCATGCACTGGGAATGGAAAAATTGCCCCACCGCTTGGGGCGGGCAATATGCAGGTAGAAGCGGTAAATCAACAATCATTTTAGAAGTCGTTGCTTCATATGACTTATGGATATGGCACGCATTCTTTGGAACACCAGGTACGTGCAATGACATTAACGTCCTCCACCTGTCTCTTGTTTTTGATGATGTGTTGTCAGGTTGAGCACCAAATATGAGTTATGTCTTGAATGGTTGAAAATATAATAGGGCATACTATCTTACTGATGGCATATATCCTTCATGGGCTGCCTTTGTCAAGCCAATAACTTCTCCACAGTTGCGGAAACACAAGTTGTTCGCTCAACATCAAGAGGCCGCTAGAAAAGATATTGAACGAGCATTTGGAGTTCTACAAGCTCGTTTTGCATTTCTACGACACCCATGTCATGCGTGGAACAAGGATATGATGGGAAAAATTATGATTGCATGTATTATCCTGCATAATATGATCGTGGAGGATGAAAGAGACACATACATTAATTATTATGATCCATCTGAATTTGTAAATTACAGGCCTACAAATCAGTGACGAAGAAGCTCGAGTGACGATGATGAACAAACTTTTCAATACTCCACTCAACGAATTGGAAGCTTATCTAATTATATGACTAATAGGGAACAGCTTCGCAATAGAGAAGCATATATCGCTTTAAAAAACGATTTGATTAAGCATATATGACAAAAATTTGGTGTTGATGAATAATTATATAGTTTGTATCATTTGTAAGTGTAATTTTATATTTCATGCTACGGTTGTAATTTGGTTATATATTTTATTAAGTATATTTGATGAATATAATATTTTTTTTATTTTTTAAAACTTATTTTTAAATTAAATAATATATATTTTTTAAAATAAAATAATTATTTTTATATTTCTACCGAGTTTAAGTAAAATATCAAAATTTTTAAATTATATTTATTTAAAAAAAATAGTAAAAATTGAGTTGCTAATGAGATTGAAAAATTATGTTTAGTTGGATTGCGTAAATTGAGGAGCGAGAAATTAATTTTTTATTAAAAAGTTAGGTTGGTCGGGTCTGACCACTCCGTTCCGTTGGTCATTAATTGCGAACTCCCCTGCATAATGTTGCCTTCATTGCATCAGTTGTGTATCCTCAACCATCGCTCTCCACCTTTACGTCGGTGGTTTCATCTCCACTCAATCGTCACTCTTCACTTTATAACCCATCATCTGTTATGAGCCCAACAGATCAGCCCATTGCTGTTCCAGATCCAGCCCATCCAAAGAGAAGTGAAAGAATTCGTAAAAAGCCAGAAAAATACAAGGATTTCACCATGAATGCCACATCAGCGTGAGCCTAACAGAATTGGTTATTCATGCTATTTAAAGTAATTATTGTGTGATCATGAGGTAGGAAAAAGTTAGTTAGATCTCATTGGTCATTATATCTCTCATCTACATTTCTGTATTCTCTTCTCACCTTTAATTCTATCTTTACCCATCAATGAATACAATCTCTCAGTTACTTTGATTCAATAATTCTTAATTACCAGTAAATTCATTACAATTGGTGCTTTCACTGTACCTCTGATAAGATGGCAGAGGGAACTCGATTTAAAACAATGGAAGAATCTGTACGAATTGTGCAAGCCGACCAGCAAGCCATGCGCCAGGAATTAGATACAGTGGTTGCAGCAATCGGTTCATTACAACAATCAATTAATGAATTGATTAAGCGTTCCGATGCCGGCACCAGCCACGGGAAGAAATCTCGCACAACAAACACTCCGGAGGGTGAAGGATTTAGTATCCTAGGTAAACATAAACCAGCGCCTGTCTATTTAGCCAGATTTACCGGTGAAAACCCCGAACGGTGGCTAGCTCAAGCCGGCCGTTATTTCGAGTTTTACGGGATTCCGGCGCTCGAACGATTGACTATCTCTTCGTTTTACCTCGATGATGCGGCGGCGGATTGGTATGATTGGTTACAACGTCATCATCCGACCACGGATTGGGAAGGATTCAAGGCGGCTCTTCTGAAACGATTCCGATCGGTTGAGTTGGAGGAACCTGAAGGTTTGCTTGCTAAACTGTATCAAACTTCCTCTGTTGCTGATTACCGATCCCAATTTGAGGCGATTTCCAATCGTACTATGCCTCTACCAGAGGAATTTCTGATTAGTTGTTGGATATCGGGTCTTCGGATGGATATTAAACAGTCGGTTATTTGTCATGGGCCGGTTACCCTAGAAGATGCAATGGCCAAGGCCCAATTGCACGAGAGACGAATTCAATTTGAAAAGGGTTCGGGTCGGGTTTCTCTGGGTTCTTCTAAACCCTTATTACCCACCCAAAAACATCGCCACTCGTTTCTCAGAACCCTTCTTCATCACAGAATAAACCATCCACTCCGTCTACCACCAAGGTCGCATTCCGGCACTTGTCATCGGCAGAGAAGGCTCAAAAACGTGCACAAGGGTTATGTTATCTTTGTGACGAGAAATACACTTGGGATCACAAGTGCAAATCCACTCCGCAACTTCTATTCTTTGATGACGACCCACCGGATTTAGGCGATTCACCGAAGTCTTCTTCGTCGGAAGGTACGGATGCATTATTGGCTGAAAAATTACAACTAGATGAGATCAAACCCAATCGGCTATTTCATATAACGCGTTGTCGGGTGGTTGTTCATCGACCACTTTACGTTTTACTGGGTTGGTTCACGGGAAGGAGGTACAGGTTTTGTTAGATGGGGGTAGTACTCATTGTTTTGTGCAAACTCGTATTGCTAACTTCCTTAATCTCACCGTTGAAGCAATCGAACCCTTCACTGTTTTGGTCGGGAGTGGTGAAAAACTTCCATGTTCTGGTTTGGCTAAGGCTGTGGAATTAATTATTCAGAAACAGTCAATTGTGGCCGATTTTTACGTATTACCGCTGCAAGGTTGGGATATTGTGCTGGGGGTTTCATGGTTGGCTACACTCGGTCCTGTTCTCACCGATTATTCGAAGTCTACTTTCGAGTTCTCCACTAATGGCCAACAAGTGAAATGGCAAGGTAATAGGCCTGTGGCTGATGAGATTCAATTCCATGGTTTTCGACACCTGGTTCACTCAAAGGGTATTGGTCATTTATATCATTTAACTCTCTTACCTCCCGAGTCCAATCCACCTACTTACCCCCTTGACTTACAAGACATCTTGAATACTTTTTCCCCTGTTTTTAAACCACCTACGGGTTTACCACCGTCCCGCTCCCAAGATCACCACATTGAAGTATTGCCGGCTAGTAAACCTGTCTCCGTTAGACCTTATCGGTACCCTCACTTCCAAAAAGCCGAAATTGAGCGGTTGGTTCGTGAGATGTTACAACAGGGGATTATTCGCCCAAGTACGAGCGCGTTTTCCTCTCCGGTTTTATTGGTACGTAAAAAGGATGGTACGTGGCGATTTTGTGTTGATTATCGTGCCTTGAACTCCATCACGGTTCGTGATCGATTTCCGATACCATCCGTCGATGAGTTATTTGACGAGTTACACGGTGCTCATTATTTTTCTAAATTGGATTTACTAGCGGGTTATCACCAAATTCGTATTGCTAGCGGGGACGTGATGAAGACCGCTTTTCGCACTCACGACGGTCACTATGAATTTTTGGTCATGCCCTTTGGGCTTACCAATGCGCCGTCCACATTTCAACGTCTTATGAACGATGTGTTTCGTCCGTTTCTTCGTCAATTTATTCTGGTTTTCTTTGACGACATTTTAATTTACAGCAAATCTTGGTCAGACCACTTACATCACCTCACTATTACTCTTCAACTCTTATTAGATAACAAATTGGTGGCTAAGCTAACCAAGTGTGTCTTCGGTCAGACTAAAGTAGCTTACTTGGGTCATATAATCTCATCATCGGGTGTGGCTGTGGACCCTGACAAAATCACCACCATCCAACAATGGCCGGCCCCCCGAAATGTCAAACAGGTTCGTGGTTTTTTGGGGCTTACCGGTTACTACCGTCGCTTTATCAAAAACTATGCTTCTATTGCGGGTCCCTTGACCGATCTCCTTCGTAAGGATGCTTTTTGTTGGAATGATACTACTTTACAAGCCTTCACCACCTTAAAGGATCTTTTAAGTTCTACACCAATCTTGAGCCTACCGGATTTCTCCAAACCTTTTACCATCGAAACCGATGCCTCCGTACCGGCATTGGGGCTGTTTTATCACAAGACAAGCATCCGTTGGCTTACTTTAGTAAGAAGCTCTGCCCTCGGATGCAAAACGCTTCTGCATACCATCGAGAAATGTACGCCATTACCCAAGCGGTATCCAAATGGAGACAATATCTTTTGGGTCATCATTTCACTATAATCACGGACCAGCAGTCACTTAAACGACTTCAAGACCAGGTAATTCAGACCCCCGAGCAACAGAAATGGTTGGGGAAGCTGCTGGGTTTTGATTTTGATATTGTTTACCGTCCTGGGCCACAAAACGGGGCTGCCGACGCCCTATCCCGTATCCCTTCGGGCCATTTATTAGCGATTTCGGCTCCGGTTCCAACACTGTTACAGGAGCTGCACACGGCGGCACAATCAGACCCAGACTATGGTACGTTGTTGCACCGTTTTCAGTCGCAACCCACTTTATTTCCTGATTTTACTCTCAAAGATGGGTTCTTATTGTTCAAAGGACGGTTTGTGGTTCCGAATAATCGATCACTGCAACAATTAATCTTGTTAGAGTTTCATTCTTCGGCCTTAGGGGGCCATTCTGGTGTTACTCGAACTTACCAACGGTTGGCAGCTACGTTTTATTGGAAAAACATGAAGACCACGGTCAAAGATTTCATTGCCCAATGCCAAGTTTGTCAACAAACCAAACCTTCTTTTTTATCTCCAGGCGGACTTTTGCAACCACTTCCTATTCCGCACGCGGTGTTTGAAGATATTGCTCTCGACTTCATTACGTGTCTACCCAACTCACAAGGGAAAACGGTTATCATGGTGGTTGTCGATCGATTATCCAAGTATGGGCACTTCGTTGCATTACCTTCTTCCTTTAATAGTTTTACCGTTGCCACCGCCTTCATTAATGACATTGTTCGCCTCCATGGTATACCCTTAACAATTGTCAGTGACCGTGACACACGGTTTATGACAGATTTTTGGCGGGAGTTGCATCGCCTTAATGGTACCACCCTCAAATTCAGTACCGCGTACCACCCACAGACCGACGGACAATCCGAAGCGCTTAACCGTTGTTTGGAAATGTATCTCCGTTGTTACGTCGCTGATCACCCTCATAAGTGGCTGCAATTCTTACCATGGGCTGAGTTTTGGTACAACACGTCTTACCAAACTTCTTCCCAGATGACCCCGTTCGAGATCGTGTACGGTCGGAAGCCTCCTTCTCTCACTCGTTACTTACGGGGCTCCACTTCTAACGTTACTTTGGAAGAACAGTTGATGGAACGTGATAATGTACTCACTCTTTTGAAAACAAACTTGTTAAAGGCTCAATCTCGCATGAAAATGGCTGCGGATAAACATCGTCGGGATGTCCAGTTCAATATTGATGATTGGGTATTTGTGAAACTTCAACCATACAGGCAAGGTTCGGCCCGTTTACAACGCCATCACAAATTGGGTCACCGTTACTTCGGTCCGTATCGGGTACTCGCTAAGATCGGTTCCGTTGCCTACAAGTTGGATTTACCGGCCTCTGCTAAGATCCACTCGGTTTTCCATGTTTCCCTACTTCGCAAATGTATCGGTAAGCCATCGCATCAGATTACACCGTTACATCTAGTTGATTCATCCGCCACTCTCATTCTCACACCTCAGGCCATTCTCCAAAAACGTACAGTTTATAAGGGTACTCAGACTGTTTCCCAAAGTCTCGTTCAATGGGATGGACTACCTTCCGAAGATGCTACATGGGAGGATGATACTCACTTGGCCCAACAGTATCCTGCTTTTTCCCTTGAGGACAAGGTGGGTTTCAAAGGAGGCGGTATTGTTATGAGCCCAACAGATCAGCCCATTGCTGTTCCAGATCCAGCCCATCCAAAGAGAAGTGAAAGAATTCGTAAAAAGCCAGAAAAATACAAGGATTTCACCATGAATGCCACATCAGCGTGAGCCTAACAGAATTGGTTATTCATGCTATTTAAAGTAATTATTGTGTGATCATGAGGTAGGAAAAAGTTGGTTAGATCTCATTGATCATTATATCTCTCATCTATATTTCTGTATTCTCTTCTCACCTTTAATTCTATCTTTACCCATCAATGAAATCTCTCAGTTACTTTGATTCAATAATTCTTAATTACCAGTAAATTCATTACATCATCTGTCACCAGTTTCAAGATGAAGAACTTTCAGGGAAGGAGTTGGAAGGGCGAGGGTTTCAGTAGCTCACAGGAGAGGTACGATGAAGACTTTAGGTTGCCAATCTTGAGTCACCCGGTAATCGATCTCAACGTTACGAGTCACTCCGTAACCAATCTCAACCGTTTTGGGAAGGCTCTAAACTTGCGGTTTTTTATCCCTTTAAATCAACTCTTGATACTCTGAATCAGCAAAATGTCGTCTTGATAGGTAAATATACATACGGACATGCTTGCTGTTTGAATTTGACTATCATGAGTGTTTAGGGCATACCATCCTAAATAAACTATATGTTTTTGTTTTGCAATCTTTGTTTACTTTGTTGTATGTTATTATTTCTTAATTTTTGTTACATGATTTGGTGTCTTAACAAATAAGCTTACTAATTTCTGATTTTGTTCAGGGCTAATGACTTATGAGTTAAGAAACTTTTAGAGCTTAGCCTTTTTGAACTAAAGGAAGTTAAAAATCCTATATTCGGGTTAGGGGTAGCTGATCCCAAATTGGGTCTTACAAATAAGAAGAAAACAGGAATTCCTGTCAGAAGTTTGAATTTGTTGTTGAGCTCATTGAAGGTGTTAGTTTGAATTATGTTAGGTTTGATAAAAGTATTTATGCTCATGTGACTGTATTGTCAAAGCATCAACATCTGTTAGTTTCAGGCTGAATATGCCTTTGAAGTCATAAGGATGAATATTTTGTACTCTTTTAGTTTTTAACACTTTGAAATGAATTTTACATGCACACATTGTAATATAATTATTATGATGAAATCTTATATTTCAAACTGAAATTTGCTCATTCTCTATAGTGTAGGGTACTCATTGGTGTACTTGGATTGCATGCAGGCTATAAATTTTTTTGCAGTTGTAATTGCTTGCATAATTATGACTAAGGTGCTTCATAATGCTAATGTGTTGGATACTTGGATTGCATGCAGGCTATAAATTTTTTTGCAGGCTTATTATTGCTTTTAATGCCAGAAGAAAATGCCTTTTGTTGGGTTTGAAGTTTTTTGTTTTTATCTACAACATTTGTAGCTAATAAAGATTAATATGATTCTGAAATGCTCATAATAGATTTTAATCTCAGGGCTTTATTGGGTATACTTGATGATTACTTTGAAGGCTATTATTCAGAGGAAATGAGAGTCTCAGGTAAATCGTAATGTCTTTTTTCTTGACTTTATAGTAAATGAACTTTTCTAAAGATGATTACACAGCAGAGTATGTTTGTATGTATGAACTATGGTTGTTCTCATCCCTTCAGAGGGTATTTCCATGGCGCTTCCACACCCCCATTCAAACCCCCTGTCCGGTTCCCATCCCAGGCCCGCATCTACGTGTAGCCAATCAGTAAGGTATGCTTCAGTGTCAAATTCGATGGCAGTTTGACATCATTTACATAAATGATGGACGCGCGATCTTTTAGGGTTCGAAGCTAGAAAGATAAGAGATTCGAACACAGAGTATTTCAAGTGTTAATCTCTTTCTGCTAGGTATTTCATCTCTATGGTTCGAAGCTAGAAAGATAAGAGATTCGAACACAGAGTATTTCAAGTGTTAATCTCTTTCTGCTAGGTATTTCATCTCTTATTCTTTCATTGTTTGAATACTGGACATGATTGTGATGATGAAGATTGTTTGTTTCAGCTTGTGTAAAATGTCGGTTGACTGGTTTATACAGGAATTGAAGTATTGAACAATGTAGGTTTAATCATTTGCAAATTAGGTTCTGGAAGTCATACATCCTTGATTTTAATTGCTAATTTCAATGATTTTCATTTCTTTATTTGTGATTTTTTTGAATTTGATATAATTTTGGATCAGATCTTGGTTAATTGTTGAGTTGGTTATCTTAAATTTCCTGTTCAATTGCTAACATTTCACAATTCACGATTATAGTTGTTAATAACATCAAGATCAGGACTGAAAAGTCTTCAATATGTCTAACATCTGATTACAATTTGTAATCAACACACCTAGCCAGTAGTCAGTTATGATATTCATCCGGCTATTGATTCAACTTTTCATCTTGCATGATCAGTAATAACCAAATTATCATCCAGAGTTTCATTTATGCAGTGGTTTATGGTTTTTTACAGTCTGTTTAGGAGCCCACACGATTGCATTTGTTTTTTGCTGCATTATCTGTCAATAAGTGTCTTTTCTGAGTGTGTAGAAAGTTGATACATGACTACAAATTCACTGAAAGTTCTATTATGTTTTCGTATACCAGTTAAAATGGTAATGAATAAGATAAATAAAAACTGAATGTTTCTTGCCACATAATTGCAATCTGCAATAAAGGCATAAGAAGCTCATTTTTTTATTAGAACTGCAGGCTTGGCCTTGGTTAGAGACAAGGTAATAGACGGTTCTGGAGAACCATTTTTGTTCTTAAGAGTGACGTTATTAGTGAATATCCACTGAATCAAATTATTGCATTCCACACGCCCCGTGGTGGTGAAGCTTCTATAATGATGATTAAGGTATAGTTAATTTTGTAATCTGTTCCGGATATCATTCTTGTGACTTTTATTGATTCTATGATTTTTATATAATTGGTGGCTTAACTTGCTTCAGTGATGATCAACTTCGTTATATGTAATCGATGTAAGTGCAAGAACTCTAATTTCTTGACATTTTATTGCGCATTGTAGCAAATGGTTTATATATTTTGTGATTTAGGGTTTCAAGCGCCATCATCAAGTATGAGACTAGGTCGACGATTTGAAGAATGATGCCATGAACTGGCTGCTGTTTGGGAGCTTCTGTTACAAATTAGGTATGTTCTTGTGATTTTAGGGTAAAAAGCACATATTTTAGGTGTCTAATGTTGTGATTATAAACAGGCAGTGTTAATCAAGAGCCTTATTGCTATTTGGGGACTAAAAACCATAACTACAGTTGTTCATATTGTGTGACAGAGCTTGCTTATGTTCCTTCTTTGTATTCCGGACCAATTATCTCTTTTAAATTTGTTTATTATTGCAGATGTTGAAGAATTTTACAAGCACTGTGATCCTGGTTAGGTTCTCTATCCTTTTCTTTGAGCGTGTGTTTTCTTTTGCATGTTGATTTCATTTACTTAACTAAATTGAATAAAAAATTTTGAAGTTTTAGCGTGGCAGTTACACTATAGGCATGTATAATTAATCAGTGGGTTATCCTAGAATTGGTAAGTTATTCATATTTGGTAATTTGTTTTATTATGTAGTGGCCACAGCTACATTATTTTTTGTAACTTCAAATATGATTGGAGCAAATTGGTGCGACTAAAGTATGGTATCAAGAAACTGCAGATCATGTTGACTATTGTCTATGGTTTGGTGTCTATAGACATGCTTATTGAAGAACACCATCGTTGATTTTACCAGGTTATTTATGGTTGCTGTTAGATCAAGTGCTCATATGATTGCCTTAAATTTCCCTATCTCAATTAAGTATTTAAGTTCATGATTTTATGCTTCTTTGTACTTGTCGTTGTAGCTGGTAGAAATGTGAATATGATACATGCTAGAAAGTATATATAGCTTTTCTGAATGGGGCATACACTAAGATGTCTGTTGTTAGCTTTCCAAAATGGGGATACACTAAAATGTCTATTTTAAGTTTCGTGTGCAAGTGGTCTACCATGTAGTTTTGAATATTTGTTCTTGTAGTTTTCTGATTTGGTGGCCTCTTTTTTTACTTTCTGGATTTTAGTCTATGGGATTAGTGTAGGTATTTATTTAATTAGAAATCCTATATGTAAAGTCAAGAATTATGAAGGATTTTTGAATGGTAGGTCTGTAATATTGCAGATGAGATTTCTAGATTTATATTGTCTTTGTAAGTTGCTTCATAAGTGAATGAAAAAATGTTTAAACTTTTTGCTCAGTTTAAGTTTTTGGGGTAGGGAATCTTCTAACTTAATTATTTTTTAGATATATTAACTATGTAATCTTATTTTACGATTATATATGCATACATGTATATATACACCTAATTGTGTGTATGTATATGTTAGTTTGTGTCTCGGTAGAAACACAATGTTGGACATATCAAATACGGGGTGTTTGGATTTGTGCTTTAAAAATTGGTTATCTAAGCATAAAATAAGATTGCACATTTACTATTTTTTTAATATAATTCAAAAGGCATTTGGTTGCAGTTATTAAACACCGCATTTTTGTAAAGTTGTTTTTTAGTCAAATTTCTTTTTATCTTAGTTCCTTAAAAAATCAAATTTTGTCACACATGATTACGTGATCCTAGCTATTCAATCAATGTCACATGCACACACAAGCAGCCCTGTTGTGTGTAGGTGGTAGCATGACATAGATGTCGAGTCAAAGAGGGTGGTTGTTTGACCGACCCCACGAGACGTAACAAGATAAACCGGTGTTTCGTGTGGCTGCAATGACTGTGTATACTAAATCATTTCATCCTTAACAAAACATTAAAATTAGCAATTTCAATGTAAGTTGACTGGTTAAGTGACTTTCTTCATCAGCATCTATGACCAACCTGTTGCAAAAAGCCTACTTTAAGCAATTGTGGCCATTAATTGGTTGGCCTACCAACAAGGTCCTCGAATATACTTGTGATGTCTGGATTAAGCTTTAGGTTCCTGCACAGTTGGTTGAGGCTGCAAAAGTAGTTCAGATAATTATATTAACACATAAGAAAAGATAATTGAGTAGACAGTAGAAATATATGAGTAAAGTTACAATACCTCTGGTTGACTAATAAAGGGAGCTTATCGCATAAATCTGGGGTTTGACTCGATCAGCTTCTTGTGCTCATAAATGATCAATTAATACAGCCCTTTCTTTTTTATTATCGGTGTACTTAGAAAGCTACGTGTTCTCCCTGAGATGTAAAGCATGACAGTAAATAAAAATGAAAATGCAAAAATGTATAGAGATTGGTTTGTAGTTATTTTATTGTTACTGTTTAACTGATTTGGTAAGCTATTGCATTGTATTATACTTTCTGTTTTGATAGCAGCTTGGATATATTTGGTACAAGGTTTATTTCTTTGGAAGAATATGTTAGATTACTCGAGGCAAGCACATTGAATTATTGACTTTAACTTTTTGGTTATTATTTTTGGCTGCAACTGATGACGTTTGAGTACATGTTTCACCACAATTAAATGTTGTTTGTTTATATAGGTCGATCTGATTATTATAAGTTCATAATCAGGTATTTTGACCCATTTAATTAGTATTTTGGTTGTTATCACTTTATAGAGTGGGTACGGGTCATTGAGACCCATTTAAATTACGAATGGATTGTTAAATTTCATAAAGTTGGTTCACGGAGAATGTACTCATGAGCTCTCCACATATCATTAATAGGATAGTAATCACCTCTTGAAAATTTTACTACTTGGGTAGTGATCATCCCTTGAAGATTTTACTAATCGGGTAATGATCGCCCATTGGACATTTCACTAATTGATTAGTGATCATCATTTCGAATCTTTTTATCTAAATAGTGATCACCTCTCAAGTGTCTCACCAATCTTAGACAGCGATCACCTTTTTCTCCTTACTAATGGCATTGTAATCACCTTTACGCTTCTCACTATATGAATTGTGATCACCCTTCATAAGTTGTACATTGTCACTATAGATTAATTAGTTTCTATCTTCTCTTACTTTACCCTCTCTCCTCCTTTTTCTCTATAAACACTAGTTGATTTCTTTGTACAACGTCATTTTAATTCTCACCTTAAGTTGCAATGATATCAAAAGAACATAAATAACATGTAACCTGAAAACTCATTCATGTTTGTTGAGTATTCACAATGTAAGCAAAGGACACTGAAATTATATTTCAATTTATCCTGCTTGGCAACAACTTGTTCCTTTTTTTTTGGTAATTTTGAAGCTTTTTTCGTTAGCAATAACCTGCATTCACTCAATTTTTCCTTAGAAAGCAGGGAAGAATTGTGCACCTATGTAATGCATTTACTTGATGCGTTTGGATTATCAGGAAATGTAGTTTATTTGAAGATTTTTTTAAGTAAAAACAGAGGATATATAATAAATATTGAAACAACTTGTATATAGAAAGATTCAAAGACATTAAAAGAGACCAAAACGTATTATATATGGGTTTCCTATGCAGGAGTCTGGTCTTTTTGTGGAGGATTACATCACTGCCACTACTTCCAAACAATTAAGTTTCATACTTCACACAGATGATAGGTACCAAGCTAAGAGACTCAAGAAGGCTCAATGCCCAATTGTTGAACGTTTGACCAACTTAATTATGATGCACGGGTGAAATAATGGTAAAAAGCTGATGGTTGTTTGCATTATCAAGCATGTTACGGAGATCATACACCTATTGACTTATAAACTTTACGTCTTTGGGTTATTTCTTAATGTGATGCCTTTAGGAGGTGGGTGAGATGATGTTGGACCAAAAGAACCAATGAGCCTGATCAGAAAAACCTTTAAGTCCCACGGACATTACAACAACTGAAGTAGTCTGCAACAGCTGAAGACATCAGCTGATAACAAGGTCTGAAGACAAAGTCTGAAGTGAAAGAGCTGAAGACAAAGTCAAGAGAAAGAGCTGAAGACAAAGTCTGAAGCTAAAGAACTGAAGACAAAGTCTGAAGACAAAAGCTGAAGACAAAGACTGAAGACCAAGTTTCAGATGTTGTCACAACAGCTGAAGAAGACCTCTTCAGTAGTTGTGATGGTTTCCTTTCAGTAGTTGTATTTTCTTTTCTGTACTTGTAGTTTCAGTAGTTTTATGTTTCTTCGTGTACTTAGCATCCTCTGAGATGTTCTCAGTTGTTGTGAACATTCTCAGTAGTTTGCTTACTTTCAGTAGTTTGTAATAATTCTGTTAGACGTCACTATCAAGTGACAGCAGCAGACGTCACATTCCTTTATATAAGGAATGCTGACCTAATTGTAATCTGTGCAGCTTAGAAAACCTAGCAGCCGCCATACCGAAGCATGTGTGCATGAATGTTATTATCCCTTTTGCAGAAAACCCTATTTCTATATAACCGTGTACTGTTCCATTGAATATTTATTGTGTTCTTGCTATATTTGTTTAATTCTTGCTCTAATTCCGCTGCGATTCAACTCTAATTGATCAAACTTAGATCACTGATCCTGACAAATGGTATCAGAGCTGGTTAATCATTGATCGGTTTAACAATTGATCATTGAAACTGCTATTTCGATATCTAAAGTTTGATCGAATTAGCATATTTGCAAGAATTGGTTATAGAGATTGATTTTCTGCTGCTTCTGGTTATTCTGTTTGAGTTTCTTCTTGGTTCATATTGAGTTTGTTGTGTTTTTGTGCTAAATCCGTTGAAACTTGATTGTTTGGTTTGAATCTGAGAATGACTACTCCTTCTAATGACCTTCACAATACTGGCTCCTCAACCAAGCCTCCGATGCTGGTTAGGAGTGAGTATAACATATGGCAACGAAGAATGCTCCATCACCTGTCTGTTAACAGTTCAGGGTGTTGGACATCTGTGGTTCATGGTCCACACAAGCCTATGGTGAACAATCCGGAGACCAACCAAATGGTTCCGAAGAAGAAGGAGCAATACTCAGATGAAGATCGTAAACTGTTTGAGATTGATGCTAAAGCCCATGGAATTCTGGCCATGGAACTGCCGATGAAGGACTCAGTCCTGAGGCAGGAAGTCCCCAGAACCAAGAACAAGGGGCACATGCTACAACTGATCTACACTCAGGGCATGTACATCCTGATTCAATCAGGAGGTCAGGTGATTCAGCAAAGACTGATGATGACCTGGGCTTTTTCTACGATGTCTTGGCCCATAACACAATCCTTGAGGCTGAGGTGAGCAGACTCAAAGAACTGCTTGCCAAAATGTCTCAGGATCAAAGTCCATCTGCCCCAATAAACCCACAGATGGCACCTTCATCTGAAGGTTCCCCAAACACTCCGCCACTACACTCAACGGAGCCACCTGCCACTGTTGTTGGCACCACCTCTCAGGGACAGAACCCCTCTGAGCAGATGGTTGCTACCTTTCAAAATTCCTTACCTCTCATCACTCCCATCATCAATGAGATTGTGCATAAAGCCATTGATGAGAAAATCTCCTCAAATCTAAAAACACTTGTTGATGATGCTGTGCAAAAGAAGCTTTCTGCCATTCAAACCCCTGAACCCAATGCACCCAAAAAGGGGGAGTCTAAGGCAGTGAAAGAAAGAAAGAGAAAGAGAGTGGAAGATGAGAAAACAACAGAAAAAGAAAAGGAGTTAGAAAAGGAAAAACAGCTGATCACATACAAGAGAAAGAAAAGTGCTGAAACTCAAAAGCCTGATGAAGAGAAATCATTGGAAGATCTGATTAAAGAAGCTGATGAAGCTCACAGCAGATCAATGGACAGAATAATAGACCAACTCTTCAGACAGGGCTTTGATACAGCCACATTAGACACTGAGATCAGAAGGCTGGAGATTGAAGAGATACAAGAGAGATGGGCCAGTTACAGTGTAATGGAAAGGGAGAGGTTGGAGATAATGATCAGGTTTATTGCAAAATACTTGGGAAGATCATTAATTGAGATTAAATCATGGACCAGAGACAGTATTCTGGCAATAACCACCAGAATCTGTGCTTCTGAAGCATTCAATAAGGGGTTGATCATCGAAGCCTTAGATGAAGCAGGGGCTGGGAAGAGAACTGATATGGCCAAGCTTTCCAAAGCCAAACTTACCACAAAAATGCTAGATCAGCCTTTCCAAACTCCCACTCAAAAACAACCAACACCACAACTCTCCAAACCAACTCAACCCTCAAACCAACTCCCTTATCCCAAAAACCACCTCAAACCACATCCAGTGATGCACCCAGAAGGAGGAGAAGGGTGTTGGGGATGGTAGAAGAAGAAGAAGAAGATGATGAAGAAGACAGTCTGCCAATCTTTGCTGTTCTAAAATTACCTGAGCCCAGAAGTCAACAAATGATCACACCAGACTTTCAGAGGCAAATGGTGAAAGTTAAGATTGAAGAAGAAGAACAACAGAAACAGCACGATGAGCAACTTTTGAAGATGATTGACAAAGAGTTTCCTCAGTCATCATCTATACAAGTCATGAAGAAACACGCTCAAAGGCTGTATGCTCTCAGGTATACCTTTCAATATCAAAAGGAGAGAGTAAGGATTTGGCCAGACCCCAGGGTTAGTTCTAGAATTCATAAGAAATCCATACCAAGTAGATACAATGGCCAAGTGAGAAAGACCATAGATGCTGCTATTATGTTGGCCATTGTAGTCTCACCCTGGGAATACTTGAAGACTTCAAGAGAGCCTACAAGTCAAAGATGACCCCTCAAACTCTAATGGAGAACAAATGGTCAAGAAGGGGTTGTTATACAAGAGGCTTGAAGAGATCAAGAAAAATGAACTCCA
Source organism: Flaveria sonorensis (assembly GCA_025506505.1). NCBI lineage: Eukaryota > Viridiplantae > Streptophyta > Magnoliopsida > Asterales > Asteraceae > Flaveria > Flaveria sonorensis. Next base: position 70,956 of record JACCIY010000168.1, read on the forward strand.
GTTGTTATTAGAAGGGACTCACCCAGATGAATTTGCTTACAGAGAGATAACAACTGTTGAGTTGAAAAATGGAAAGACGATAAAGTACTTATCAGAGTACTATGGCCCAGAGTTCTTCTTCGAAGGAGAAGCAGAAGAACTCACTAAGGAGGAACAAGTTGTTCTCCTTGAGGCCTACGTCAGAGAGTCTTATAGACTCATCAATGGGAAGTAGGTTTCATGGTTGGGATAACGGCTCTGTGTCCAGTTCCCCAAGACAGAGTTCCCTTCCATCCTTTGACATTCACATCTACTGAAACCTGTTCCCTGGCCTGTGCTTATCCGATATCTCTAAAGCTGATCAAGAGAGTATTTCTGCCAAGAATAAGTGGGACCTCAATAAGCTTAAAGGTTTTGGCTGCATTGGTTCAGGGGGAGTTTGTTGGACCAAAAGAACCAATGAGCCTGATCAGAAAACCTTTAAGTCCCACGAACATTACAACAACTGAAGTAGTCTACAACAGCTGAAGACATCAGCTGATAACAAGGTCTGAAGACAAAGTCTGAAGTGAAAGAGCTGAAGACAAAGTCAAGAGAAAGAGCTGAAGACAAAGTCTGAAGCTAAGAACTGAAGACAAAGTCTGAAGACAAAAGCTGAAGACAAAGACTGAAGACCAAGTTTCAGATGTTGTCACAACAGCTGAAGAAGACCTCTTCAGTAGTTGTGATGGTTTCCTTTCAGTAGTTGTATTTTCTTTTTGTACTTGTAGTTTCAGTAGTTTTATGTTTCTTCGTGTACTTAGCATACTCTGAGATGTTCTCAGTTGTTGTGAACATTCTCAGTAGTTTGCTTACTTTCAGTAGTTTGTAATAATTCTGTTAGACGTCACTATCAAGTGACATCAGCAGACGTCACATTCCTTTATATAAGGAATGCTGACCTAATTGTAATCTGTGCAGCTTAGAAAACCTAGCAACCGCCATACCGAAGCATGTGTGCATGAATGTTATTATCCCTTTTGTAGAAAACCCTATTTCTATATAACCGTGTACTGTTCCATTGAATATTTATTGTGTTCTTGCTATATTTGTTTAATTCTTGCTCTAATTCCGCTGCGATTCAACTCTAATTGATCAAACTTAGATCACTGATCCTGACAGATGAGAGATTAGTACAAATTATGTAAAATTATTTAAATGTAGACTCTCAAAAGTTATTTAACTTATTCGCCATTGATGTGTCGACTATATTCATTCTATTACGATACTACGGAAATTGTTCAACCCGCGGCATCGCGCGGGCTTACCACTAGTTCTTGTATATGGTGAGGGGAGTTGTATGAAACTCCAAAACTAAATCTGTCTATGTATACTAATAAAAAATTTTTGTGACACATGGCACAAATCTACACCTTCTAACCAAAATTTCTCTTATTTCATTCCTAATAAATAATTACATTAACTACCAATCACATTATATAAATTTTGAGTTAAGTTAAATTTTACTCCTTGAGATTTGTTAAAAATAATCATTTTCTTTTAAAATATTAAAAATATCAATTTACCTCCAAAAGTTTTATAAGTTTTTAATTTCAATCCAAAGTTTTATTAGTTGTTTCAACTTTAGCCAAGTTAATGAAAGTTTTGAAGTGAAATTGAAACAATATATGAAACTTTTGAATGTAAATTGATGTTTTTAATCTTTTGGAGGAAAATAGTTATTTTAGTCAAATCTTAAGAAGCAAAATTAATATTAACTCTTAAATTTTGTTTATATTAAAACACTTTTTAATAAATTAAGAAAGAGATTTTATATAAATACAATTGTAACTAAATAACCTTTTATAAATAAGAAGTTTTACTAACACATCAAGCTTTTTTAAAATACGAAATATTTTAAAACTTGTGTCTTTGAAAAACAAGTTTTTATGAAATTTAATTTTACTACTGTATAAAGCAAAACCTCGGGAAAGTGTAATTTTACAAAAACATTAAGACACGCCGTTCAACGTATTAAGCATTAGGTACACGTGTTCTATGCAATCATTCATATTTTGTTTCTAATTTAATAAACTTCTTCTAATTAATATATAAACTATTACATATTATTAATACATTATTTAATAATATAAAATTATTCAATTCATTACATTGATATATTGTATTATCTATAATACTTTAATTTAACATTTAAATTTATTAATAAGTATTATCTTATTTGAATACTCAGCTATATATTACTAAATACTTTTATCATAATAATAATAATAATAATAATTACAATAATGATGATGATGATAATTAAATTTATAAATAAGTATACTTAACTATATAATTACTAAATACTTCTATTATAATAATGAGGATAATAATATATATCTATACTATTATATAAAGCATTTAATGAGTACACACTTGTATTTTTACTCAAAATTTAACACACTTAATATGATTTTTTAAACATAAAATACAAGTGCTATATACAATAGTTTCTAATTTGCCTATCTTTAGTAAATTTATCCCAATTAATACATTATTTAATATATATTTATTTTAAATATTATCTTATTCATAATATTTTAAATTAATACTAAAATATACACATTTATTATTTATATTTTTATAACTTAATACTATTTGATTTAAGTATTATTTTATTTAAACACTTAAGTATATATCACTAAATATTTACATAGTTATAATACTAATAATAATACCCAAAGATATCAACATTTAAGACAGGTCGGAAAAAAGCTCGATAACACCCGTCGCATCACTATATATAACAAATAGAAAAAAACAAGAGTAGTGAATATGTAGGTTTTGTCAATGTTAACATAATTTTTCTTTTCTTTAAACTAATAAAAGCCCCACTTTTTACAATTCTACATTTAAACCTTTAAGAATTTTCTGAAACTAACAACAATATTTTCTCTCTCTTTAACTTTTTTTTCAAATTGATACCTACTCATTTTTTATTTTTAAAATTTTATATTTAAGCATGTGATTTATGTCAAATTTACATTTAATCACCTAAATTTTTTTAAATTTTACTCTTAAGCCTTCGAGTTATGTTAAATTTACATTAATTACCTGAACTTTTTTTAAGGTTTATACTTAAGCCTTCGAGTTATGTCAAATTTTTTAATTAATCTACAATAGATCTTGTTCCACATGTAAATTTTTTTAGGTGGTTAGTACTAACGTATAAACCATCATAATTAAATCTTTTAACTTATATAATCTCCACTGCATAGCGCCTGTCACACCCACTAGTCACCATTAATGAACACTCAAGTAGCCTTAATATTACATCTATATAATGTACTTATGTGTATATTATACAAGGATTTATGCATGATGAAATGATAAGCGATAGTTATAATTATTCTCATGGGATATACAAATAAGTTGAACTCAGAGATTGCAGATATGTGTATTAGGTTTCATAAAAAGGTTTATATAATTCTTAAGATTTACTATTGTGACTAGTGAACCAATAACTGTACCTTATGATTTAATCTTGATATAAAATAAAAATAAATCATTTTAACAGTAAATAAAATGTATGTAAAGCTAGCCTACTTATTAAAACCTATAAAATTATAAGAAAACCTTGTTATGATAATCTGTAAAGCTACATAATAATTAGCTTTGAATATATATTACATCATGCCAATGAATTCTAGATATGAACCACTAAATTAAATTGTTACTGGTTGGTAATAAGCATGGCTAACTAGTTAATGAAGAGGGACAAGCAGCCCACTTTAAAAAAAGTTATATGTTAATCCGACCGCCCTCATAAACTTTGCATTCACCCCCTTAAACTTTTAAAATTGAAAAAGTGCAACAATGACACAAACATATTGACGGGGTGGAACTACAATGGGCCACTATCCAACGAACCATATTTTCTCACTAACTAGGTTTGTGACCAAGTAGATTTTTAGTATTTTTACTCTTAAATAATCAATTAGTTTGTAGGAAGAATAAAAAATTATCAAGACAATTGTTTTTACTATAAATTTGCATTGGTTTCAAGATATGAGATTGCAGGACCGTTAAAGGGTACTTAAGCTTGCACTTAGTTAACACACTTAGGAGGATCTTAAGATCACTTAACAATTCAAATAGGAAACTGTAAACTTTTACTGAAGATACAAGATAAACACAAGTAAAACAATAACAAGAACACAAGATAAATTTTCAAGGAAGTTGTATATTGTTTCTCTAGTTCTATTACAAGTGTTGTCCAAGTATATTTTAATACAAGAACCGAGACTACTTATACTACATCCTACAACCGTCAATATGCAAAAGACAGTTGGAAGTGACTAATCTAGACAACAAGATCAGCCTAAAGTCAAAAGGCAGATTGTATTTTGACTAGTGACTATGACATGCCATAGCTCACTGACTTTCCTATTACAAAAAGCCAAAAGGAACAAAACAGAAACTTGCAGGCGAAGACCTTATCTACTTTATCATAAAGTATGGAAGTTTCACCAACTAGTGATAGCAGGTGAACTACCAGAGCATGCAGCGAAAGTAGGTTGCTTTATGATAAAGTTGATGGAAAAGGTATCTTTTCTCTCTCTTCAGAAGAAAATCAGTCTTGTCTTTAAACAGCTTCGGAAGACTTTGTCTTGAGAGCTTCGGAAGACTTCATCTTTTACCTTCGGAAGAGTTGAGTCTTTGGCTTCGGAAGACTTTACACTTAGAGTATTTTCTAAGTTAAGTGTAAAGCTTCCGCAGTAGTTTCTTCTGAACTTTGGCTTCGGAAGATTTTACACTTAGCATTTTTCTTGAGTGTGTAAAACTTCTGAAGCTGGTTCTTCTTTGTTCCAAAGTGCATGTTGGAAGACTTGGTTGTTTTGGTATCTTTTGGTTGCATCAGCCTCTTAACTTCAGAGGTTCCTACAAACTCCCCCTAGGCTGATGCTACCAAAACAAAGAGGTTCTTCAGACTGGGATAGTCCACATGAGGATCTTCAGAATTCCTTTCTTCATCAGTAGATCTGGATTCTTCAGACTCATGAAGTACCTTCTCATGTCATAGAGATCATGCAGAGGGAGTTCAAGCATGTCACTTTGTGAAGTAGACATGTTGTTCTCCCTGATCTCTAGTGACATACCATCTGTCTGGATCTTCAGCAAATGTCCAGGACAGAATTTGTCTTCCAACAGAGAGAGGCTCTACTATGATAGGAGTTGGTTGAGAGTCCTCTTCATGCACTTCCTCAGGATGTTCTGACTCATCCTGAGGTTGGGAGGAGGATGCCTTTCTTCTTTTCTTCTTTGAAGATGATCTTTTTGGCCATCCTCTTTTTCCTCCCTGATGATTTTAACTGAGAGGGTTGGTCTTCAGTACCAGGTTCTTCAGTGGATTCCCTCTCAGTTGGGATCTCCTCTCTCCCAGTTTCAGAAGGAGAGGGAGGAGAACCCTGCTGTGGGTTAGAAGATGAAGTTGGCTGTTGTGCAGCTTCAGGTGCAGGTGGTGTTGTCTCTGTAGGTTCAACCTTTACCTCAACTTCAGGTTGAGCTTGACTTGATGATGAATGAAGGTCCACAAGCTCTCCCCTTTTTATCTTCTGCTTGATCACCCTTATGTGCTCATCCATTATGGATAGAGACATGGGACCAAGCCTCCTTCCGGAGAACCCATACAGCTTCAAGAAGCTCATCATCCTCTGCCTATCTGCAGACTTTTTCTGACTTTTCTGGATGATGGCTCTTGATTTTGCAGCTTCTTCCCTTTGCCTCTTCCTTGCAGCTTGCCTTTCTTTTTGGCTTGCTCTTCCAGCTGCTTATTGTATTCAAATAATATATAATCATAAGGCAAGGGAAGGAGTGCAGGTGCCTGATAGAGACCTGTGGCACTCAGGTAGTTGATCATTTTTAATCTTTCTTCTTCATCAACTACCTGAGGTTGTTCAGCAGCCACAGTCTCTGACTCAGGACTTTCTTGAACTGGGGAGAGGACAGGAATGTTCTTGTAAAGCCTTTTTCTCCTTATTTCTTCCTTGTGTTTGAGGGTCAAGGCTGCATCCTCTGCTTCCTTCCTCTCCTTTGACAATTCAATGTCAGCCAGTTCATTTAACTCCTCTAAGGGGAGAGAGATGATTCATCTATGTTGTAGTTCCTGGTCCCCAGATAGTTGAGCCTGGCTGCCCTTAATTCATCTTCTTGAGTGTTTGGTACAGGGGCAGCCAGAATTGCAGCTTGCATGAATCCTGGGAACCACTTGAACTCTCTCCCCTCAGCTTCCTCTTCCTCTCTCTCTTTTCTTCTTCAATCTCTTCAGGAGTCATCTTCTTTTGCCTTTGTCAATTGCAGATCTTGATGACTCAGCCTGAGGAGAGCTTTGGCCTTCATTGCTTGATTCAGCAGTCAAGCTCTGGCCAGAGAGAGGTTGTGAAGCACCATCACCAGCTGGTGCCTCACTGAGGGTATGGGGTGCTGGAGGAGATCTTGTCTCAAGGTTCACAGTCTCAGCCTCTGGGCCTTCAGTCAAGGCTTTCCCTTCGAAGCTAATCTTGGGGTCTACCTCAACATCCAGTTGACCAAAGGCTTCAACTGCTAGCCTCTGTCTATATGATGCGTTCTCCTTTTGAATTCTGCCAGCACCCAGTCTTGAATTTGATTGGCTAATCTGACAGCTTGTCTGTTATTGCTTGGGTTGACAAGTGCCAGATCTACCAATTTATACCCTCATAGAAACTCAGGGTGGAGATGTTGAGAATTTCTTGTTGACCCTGAGCTCTAGAGATCACAAGAGCTTTCCTATCACTGTCATACCCCCAACCCCAGATTGGGTTCTCAGATGGGGCAGACATTGCTCTTGGTACTCCCTCCTCAAACAGTTGTTGAATGAGCAGTTCCAGATCACTGTCTAGAGGAGGTTGCTGAGCATGGACAACTGCAAGATAGGATGGTGAGTCCTGTATGTCCATACTTGAGGAAGAACTCCCAGGTTCTGTGGCTGTCAGAACTTCCTCCCCCTTTTTGGTAGCATCACCCTCATGCATAGGTGAGCTGGGGAAGTGATCCATAACATCCACAGGTTCTTGTGGACCTGGATGAGTTTGTCCTATGGGTCTCTCAGCTAACTGGCCCTTGAGATCGGTGATCTCAAGTTGCTGGTCATGGACCCTCCTTTGCAAGATAGTCACCTGTGATTCAAGGTGAGCTATCTTTGAAACCAGTTGGGTGCAGATGTCTTCGAGTTGGTGCACCCTGAGTTTCAGACTCCCCTCATCTTCAGTTGAAGAATCATTGGGGATGAAGGAGGTGAACCGAGGTCTGCTCCTTCACCACCAGCATGGGGTTCTTGGCTGCTGGATTTCCCCTGCCCCATGACATGTCAAGAGGCTGGGTTGCCGTGGTTGAGGTCTTAAAGATGTAATCACTGGCAACAGTGAGAGCCTCTTCCACATGGGTCTCCTGGACAATCACAGGAAGATCCACCTCAGTTTGGGGTGTCTGATGTGGGCTAGACATGGGTGAAGCAGGAGTACTCATCTCCCCTTGAGTGTGGGTAGAGAGGAGAGATCATGATACTCACTGAATCCCAAATCTTCATCAGAGTAGAAGTCAAGGCTGGGTATGGGGCGGTTGAGATCAAGAGGCTGGGGATGGTAGCTTTCCCCTGAAGGTTGATCACTAGAGTGTTGAGACTCAGAGTGATGGCTTAAGGCTGTTTGTGGAGTTGTGAGCTCATCAGGCTGAGCATGAGGAACCTCAGCACTGATTGTTTGAAAGATGGGAGTGGTCTGCTCCTCAGGGGAAGTGGGAGCTCGAGATTCCACTTCCTCCTGTATGGGTTGTGATATGGGGGCCTGCACATGCTCAGTAGCAAGTGCAGGGGTTCGCTTGGATTTCTTTGGTAGGTGATTTGATGTAGGTTGTATTTGAGGTGGGTGAGAAGTAGAGGGTGTTGGTTCATCACTAGCTGGGGCTGCTAGGATGTCACCCTGAGCAATGAGCTCAAACATTTTCGGGACAAGGGCTGTTTCTACCCCTGAGAACCCAACAGTTGGCTTTTTCAATATCTTGAAAATGCCGGGCCTCATGTGTGCAAGTTTAAGAACATTACCTGTTCCCCTCAACTGTGGTCCCAATTCACAGTTGAGAATGTATTGAACATACCGGGGGAACATGTAATATTCTAAGGAATCCAAATTCGCTAGTAAATTTGTAAATACAAACTGAGAGTACCTGAATTTGACCCCTTGAACCATCCCATGGACAATGAAGGAGAGGTCTTCTGGAATCTGGTCCCATCCTCCATGTTTGTTGGATAAGCTTGTATGACGACATGGAGGAGGTATTTCCATTGGAATGAGACCTTCCCCTTCCTGAAGGTCTTGACGAAAAGTCACCTTCGTAGCCCATCTGCTCAAAGGATTGGTTGACAGCAGCTTTTGGAAAGGACAGCTCACCTGCTTCATCATCCAGCTGCAAATGGGTGTTTATAATGGCTGGAGTGATGAAACCATCCTCCCCTGCACTGTGGCAGACAGTGCCTTCTCCCCGTCCATGGTGACCTCTTGACAGGTCCGCCAGAACTCAAGCAACTGATCCTCATAGAGAGGAGGATCGATTGTAAGGGAGGTGAAGTAGTGAGACAAAGAAAGATACCTACACACGTCTGAGAAGCTTGGATCCTTCTCAGAGTTTAACAGGGCAACTTGATTGTGTTGCCTGTGTAGGTGCATGGTGAAATCAGGGTCGTTACGACGATCAAGATTGGCCATTTGAAGAAGCTTTGTAGTGAAGGAAGGAAGAAGAAGATGAAATTTGGGGGTAATTTTAGGTTAAGGAACAATGAGAGAAGTGAGATGAAATAGAACCGTTTGGAAAGATATACTCTGGATTTGAGACAAAGTTATGACAAAAAGATAAACTTTGAAATCCGCAAGTGGGTCCTACTTCTGAAAAAGGCGCCCAAAAAGTTAGTTTTCTTGGAAGTAGTAAAAACTTCCGAAGGCAATTTTGGTTTCGGAAGCTTTGCAATCAAAGCTTCCGAAGGCAATTTTGCTTCGGAAGATATTTCAAAGAGTTTTGAAAATTTGGCTTCGGAAGAATAATAAGTCTTCCGAGACTAAATTGCTTTCGGAAGAAATTTGTTCCTAAAATGCATTTAAGTACTTATACAAAATTTAAGCTTCGGAAGATACTTCAAGAATTTCTTTCGAAGGTAAATCTCAGATAAGCTGTTAAAGATTTAAAGACATAAATTTCTTCCGAAGGCAATTTTGCTTCTTCGAAGGTAAATTTTCATCATTCTAAGAGATATCATTTAAAAGTTTTTTTCTTCCAAAGAGAACTGGGCTTATGAAGTGATCTAATAGACAACCTAGGACACAGTTTTAAGAAATAAATTGATTAAGTTATTAAAAAAATCTATTCAAAGTTAATCATCCCAATAGCTGATACAAGATATTTAAATCTCTGTTCATCAAAAGCTTTTGTGAACAGATCAGCATATTGTTCATTTGTGTTAACTTTGATTAGTTTTATCAACCCTTTTCAAAATTATCTCTAATCAGATGATACCTGATGTTGATGTGTTTGGTCCTTGAGTGCTGCACAGGATTCTCTGTAATAGAGATGGCACTGTTGTTGTCTATGTGGATGGGAGTCTCTTTGAAATTGAACCCATAGTCTAGCATCTGATTCTGAATCCAAAGCACTTGAGCACAGCAGCTGGCAGCAGCAATGTATTCAGCTTCAGCAGTTGATGCAGACACACAGGATTGCTTCTTGCATTGCCAAGAGACTATCCTTCCACCCAGGAACTGACACCCCCCAGATGTGGACTTTGCAGTCATGTTGCAGCCACCATAATCACTATCTGTATAAGCATACAGATTAAAGTCTGAATTCTTTGGATACCAAAGGCCTAGATTTGGAGCACCTTTGAGATATCTAAGAATCCTTTTGACAGTGATTAGGTGTGACATCTTGGGGTTGGCTTGATATCTTGCACATATGCATGTGGCAAACATGATATCAGGCCTGCTAGCAGTAAGATACATAAGTGACCCAATCATAGCCCTGTAGAGATGTTCATCAACACACTCCCCCTCAAGATCAGGACCAAGGGAGTGGTTTCTGGCTATGGGTGTCTTTGCAACCTTACAGTCAGTCATCTTGAATCTTGTAAGTATGTCCTGTACATACTTTGACTGACTGATGAAGATGCCATCTTCAACCTGCTTCACTTGAATTCCTAGAAAGAAATTGAGTTCCCCCATGGCACTCATTTCAAATCTATTCTTCATCAGCATCTCAAAGTCTTTGCAGAGCTTTGGATTAGTTGAACCAAAGATGATGTCATCTACATATATCTGAACTAGCAATGTGTCATTTCTGTTTCTTTGATGAAGAGAGTCCCATCAATAGTACCTCTTTTGTATCCATGTTGACAGAGGTATGTTGATAGTGTCTCATACCACTTTCTTGGAGCTTGATGCAGTCCATAAAGGGCTTTATCAAGCTTGCAGACATAATCAGGATGATCTGGGTCTGCAAAGCCAGGTGGTTGTTTAATATAAACTTCTTCATCAATCACCCCATAGAGAAAGGCACACTTCACATCAAGCTGGTAGACCTTGAAATCCTTGGATGCAGCATAAGCCAGAAATATTCTTACAGCTTCAAGTCTTGCAACTGGAGCAAAGACATCAGTGTAATCAATCCTTCTTCTTGAGTGTATCCTTGGACAACCAGTCTAGCCTTGTTCTTGATGATGATCCCTCTATCATCCTTCTTGTTCCTGAATACCCATTTGGTTCCTATGACACTCTTCCCTTGAGGAAGAGGGCATAAGTTCCAAACCTTCTGTCTTTGATTTGAAGCAGCTCTTCTTGCATAGCTTCAATCCAACTTCCTTCCTTCAAAGCCTCATTAACCTTCTTTGGCTCTATCTGGGATAAGAAACAAGAATGTAGACAAACATGGCTATCATGAGCTTGTCCTCTTGTTCTTACCCATGAGTCAACATTTCCAATGATGTTTGTGGGGGGATATGACTTGTGGATCCGAAGTTGAGGGATCACAGCAAGTTGGTTAGACAGATCTAAATTTGAGAAATTCTAATCTGGCAATAAGGTGTCTCCCACCACATCAGCACACTTATCAAGAGAAACTTGATCCAATGAGTGTGTGACATCATTCATGTTGTCTTCAATGGAGTGGTTATCAGCATCAAGAAATTCTTGATCACTGTCACCACCTCCAGTTCCTCCTCTTGCATTTGAAGTTCCTTCTCCTGAATTCTGAGCCTCTGAGCTGGAATTTGAAGGCAATTCATTTGAATCAGCAGTATTTGTCATGCTAGTGCTGATGGGAGCTTCAATTGCAGGGTTAGTCACCACTGGAGCTGAAGTAGTCTTCTTGTTTGGTCTTCTCAGCTCAAATCTTGGATTAGGATCTTCTGTTGACCTGTTATCTGTAGATCCTGAAACATTCTCACAAGATTTGTTAAAACAGTTGGTAACTAAGTCAAGATCAAACAGCCAATCCGGACCAGAACCTTTTACACAGGTGTGTGTTCATTGAAAGTCACATTGGCTGACTCCTCAATGATTCTAGTTCTGAGATTGTATACTCTATAAGCCTTAGCTTGAGAAGAGTACCAACAAAGTGTCCATCATCTGATTTCTCAGCAAACTTGGCTATTTGATCTTTGGTATTCAAGATGGTGCAAGGACATCCAAATGTTCTGAGAAAACCAATGAATGGTCTCCTTTTGTGCCACAGTTCATAAGGAGTCTTACCATGTGTCTTAACTACCAAAACTCTGTTCTGCACATAGCAGGCTGTGTTGACAGCCTCTGCCCAGAAGGTGATGGGCAGTTTAGAGTCAGACAACATGGTTCTTGCAGCTTCAATAAGTGTCCTGTTTCTCCTCTCAGCAACACCATTTTGCTGAGGAGTCCTGGGAGCACTGTATTGTCTTGAAATACCCTTTTCATCACAAAATGTATCAAGGATTTGGTTTTTGAATTCGGTTCCTTGATCACATCTTATGATTTTGACCTTGTGATCAGATTGATTCTCAATTTTCAGAATGAAATTCTTTAAGATTTCAGGAGTTTCATCCTTAGTTCTAAGGAAAAACACCCAAGTGAATCTTGTGAAATCATCTGTGATCACCAAAAGTATGAGGTCCTTCCTAAACTCATTACACTGGTGGGGCCAAACAGATCCATATGTAACAAGTGTAGGGGAGTAGTGATAGAGTTCATTTCCTTTGGCTTGTGAGACACTTTGTGTTGCTTCCCCTTCAGGCATGCAACACAGTGGTCATCACTTGTAAACTCTTTCTTTGGCATTCCAGTTACCAAATCATTCTTAATCAGTTTATTCATGTTCTTAAAGTTTACATGGCACATTCTTTTATGCCAAAGGAAAGACTCATCACTATTTGCTTTAGATAGAAAGCAAGAAATCTCTCCAGAGGGAGATGTTTCCTGCAAGTCCATCTTGTACATGTTCCCTTTCCTGGGGGCTCTGAGCAAAATATGCTCTTGAGGAATGTCAACCCGGGCTTGAGAACAATGCACTCATGCTCAGTAAAGAGCATGTGATGTTTTTGGTCACAAAATTGGACACACTCAAAAGATTGTATCCAAGCTCCTTGACAAAATTTACCTTCTCAATGCTGAGCTTACCATTTGAGACCATGCCCCTGCCAGTGATGTAACCTCCTGCATCTCCTCCAAAAGCAACTGGTCCTCCATCAATTCTTTCAAAGTTTTGAAGTAGGGACTCATTGCCTGTCATGTGCCTGGAGCAGCCACTATCAATGATCCACACATTTCTGTTTGCCTTTGGCTGTCCCTGCACAAAAGAGATGATTTAGTTACATTTGGAAACCCAAGCCTCATTGGTCTTGGGCTTATAAAATTCAAATGAAGGCAATGAAACAGTAAGTGATCCTATGTTCAGGCTTTGAGGATCATTTGCTGTTGCTGAAGAGGAGCTTTCAGTCTCAAGGTCTTCCTTCATCTTCCACACCACCTTTGGAAGATTGGGCTTGACCTTCAAACTTCGGAAGCTTTTGTAGCTTCGGAAGCTTTGGAGACGGATCCTTCGGAATCTTGCTTTCATCCTTCAGAAGATCTTGCTTTCGCAGCAAGCTTCCTTCTTCCGAGAAATTTTTCTTCCGAAGGCAATTTCCTACTTGCCTTCTTCTTCATTTTGGAGCTTCCGAAGGAAACAGATTTTCCTTCCGAAGTTTTGTTTCTTCTTCTTCTCAGAAGTTTTCTTCTTGATCATGTGGATAGTACTCTTGGGATTGTATTGACAATCCTTAGCCAGATGTGAAGTACTACCACACATAACACAATCAAATCTTTCCTTCTGAGAGTCTTCTTTCCCAAAGAAGACTGAGCTTGAACACTTTCCTTTTCTTTTCTTTCTCCACCTTTTCAGATGATGCAGCAGCAGCTTCTTAGGGTGAAGCTTGCTCTTTGAAATGGATGGTTCAGGCTGTGCAGCAGTGACACACAGCTGATCAGTCTTCTTGTTGTTGCTGAGTGAGTTGAAGCTGAAGTAGAACTCTTGGTACTAGAATTCTTGACAGGATCTTCAGCTTTCATCACCTTGAACCCTGTAGAGATAAACTTGTTTCTGTTTGGGATCAAAGGGGGTCTTGATCTCTTGAGCTTTTCTGGATCTTCTCTTTGCTCTTCTGATCAAGTTCTTTCTCTTGGTTTTGCTCAAACCAGCTTCTTTTTCCTCCTTAGGAGCATGGTGACCCTTTTTGGATTGACTCTCTTCACTCACCTCAGAGTCATCCCTCACCTTCTCCTCTTCATCCTCTTCATCACTGGGGTCTATGGATGGCAGCTCATCTTGACCAGTTCCACACTTGGAGATCTACTGATAGTAGAGTGTGTGGAGGAGCTATCTCACTAGATCCCAGTACCTGCTTATTCTGATAACACTTTTGCATGCAGATGAGGATATCATGTTCTTGAAGGTCTCTTCTTCAAGAACTATTTTCTGCCCTGGCTTTGCTGATCACAAGCTCAGCCTGGCATTCAGTCCACTTGGTAATGAGATCCTTAATTTGAGTCCCTGTAGTTTGTTTGCTCATGTTTAAGAGTTGAAACTGTTTTCTCTAGATCTTCTATCTTAAGTTTTAGTCATTTTCAGCTCTTTTAAAATCAGCTTTTAAAATATTTAAAGACTCAATTCAGATCTCATTTACAAGTTGTAGGACCTGTATCTATTTACTTTAGCAATACATGTAGGACCTGTATCTATTTACTTTAGCAATACATTCAGGAGAGCAAAGATGTTCAAGTACCTTGGCTTCATCATGATCAGCCATGAGTGCTTGGTTTGGAGATGCATCTTCAGCTTGAAAGCTCCAGTCAAAGCCTCCTTCTTCAACAGCAACTGCAGCTTGCTGTCTTGGCTTCTCATTCTGGTGCCCTCCTTCAGTGTAGTTTGGCCTGGATGAGCTTGGCCACCATTTGACTTAGGTGCCTTGCATTCTCTAGCAAAGTGTCCCATCTGGTTACAGTTGTAACACTTGACTTTGCTCTTGTCCAGCCCAAACTTGCCACTGGCAGCATTGCTAGGAAACCTTCTCCAGTCCTCTTGTAGAACTTCTGGGCTCTGTGAGTGAGAAGAGCCATTTGCTGGACTATCTCCATGTACTCCATATCATCTGGATGGATACAGTCTAGGTCTTTAAGAGTGAAAAGAAAGTTGCCTGAACTTTCATCAGTGGAGACAAAAGCTTGAGAAGAACTTGTCTCTTGGAAGGGACTTCCTTGGATGTAGCTCTCTCTGGGTGTCTCTGGGAAGGTGATGAAAGGACCCTTTTGTGAGTTTTCATGGTAGCAGATGAGATGATGTTGTGGCTCTCTGCTATCCCTTTCAACCACATGAAGGGCTGAACTCTGGTGAGTGTTGGAGTTACCAGATGAATTTTGCATGTTCATCTCCATCTGGTATCCACTGAGTATCCCATACAACTCAGTGAGAGTAAGGGTCTTGAGGTTTCAGTCCTCTTAATGACCACACAGTAGTGTGTCCATTGTCTGGAAAGAGAGGACATGAACTTCCTTACAATATCCCTGTTCTCAATAGTTACCCCAACATCAGCCAGAGTATCCACAATCTCAACATACCTGAAGTATTGTTGAGTCATGGTTTCACCTGTCTTGAAGGTGAAGTTTTCAAACTGCTGCTTCAGGAGATCCTTCTTGTTCTCCTTGGCTTCATTTGAACCCTCATACATCAGTTTCAGTGCATCCCATAGCTGTTTAGCGGTCTTGCACTTCTTGAAACCTCTGTAGATGGAGTTTGGAAGAGCAGTTTGGAGGGCTGTCATGGCTTTCTGATCAATGTCAATTCTTTTCCAGTCTTCATCAGAAAAGTCAGCCCTCTCCTTTGGTATCATGCCACCACAGCAGCAGCTGAAGAGGTGCATGGTACATGAGGTCCATTGACAACAGACTCCCACATCCTGGAATCTTGAGACTTGATAAAGCCTTCCATTCTTTGACACCAAGTGTCAAAATCCTCAGGAGTGATCAGTGGGGACTTTGTCATAGTTCCAGTTTCCATATCAGCTTTGGAGATAGCTGCCATTTGAAGAGTTAAGATGTGTGTAACTAAGAGGATTTGAAGATGGTGAGATCTTACAATCAAGAGCCTGGAATGCTCTGATACCAAATGCAGGACCGTTAAAGGGTACTTAAGCTTGCACTTAGTTAACACACTTAGGAGGATCTTAAGATCACTTAACAATTCAAATAGGGAACTGTGAACTTTTACTGAAGATACAAGACAAACACAAGTAAAACAAGAACAAGACACAAGATAAATTTTCAAGGAAGTTGTATATTGCTTCTCTAGTTCTATTACAAGTGTTGTACAAGTATATTTTTGAATACAAGAACCGGAGACTACTTATACTACATCCTACAACCGTCAATATGCAAAAGACAGTTGGAAGTGACTAATCTAGACAACAAGATCAGCCTAAAGTCAAAAGGCAGATTGCCTTTTGACTAGTGACTATGACAGCCATAGCTCACTGACTTTCCTATTACAAAAAGCCAAGAAGGAACAAAAACAGAAACTTGCAGGCGAAGACCTTATCTACTTTATCATAAAGTATGGAAGTTTCACCACTAGTGATAGCAGGTGAACTACCAGAGCATGCAGCGGAAAGTAGGTTGCTTTATGATAAAGTTGATGGAAAAGTATATTTTCTCTTCTCTCTCTCTAGAAGAAAATCAGTCTTGTCTTTAAACAGCTTCGGAAGACTTTGTCTTGAGAGCTTCGGAAGACTTCATCTTTTACCTTCGGAAGAGTTGAGTCTTTGGCTTCGGAAGACTTTACACTTAGAGTATTTTCTAAGTTAAGTGTAAAGCTTCCGCAGCAGTTTCTTCTT
>JACCIY010000698.1:0-62839 GCA_025506505.1 Flaveria sonorensis
ATCTGCAATTCCCGATCTATAACTCCTTTGACTGTTACAAAATCTTGCTCTTTTATCGGTTGAAATCATTGTTAATCAATCACGCCTCTGGATCTTGTTAATTTGTCAAATTGGTGAAATTAGGTTCTTGGGGGATATTGGGGTGGGTTGAAATATGCGTCTGTAATCCGTTTAAATCGTCGAGATTGGATGGGTATAACTAGAAATATGCTGTTGTTTGTGTTTTTTATATGTATCTCTGTTTTCTGTAATCACGAACAATCTCTTTGCATCTTTGCGATTGTTTGAACTAGAAGAAAACTGTCTTTGGGATCATTGTGTTTTGCAAGATTCTTTTCTTGTGAATAGATTGGTGAACTAGATTAGAAAAAAATCTATTTTTTGTATTAAATTCTGCATTCTGCAAGCAAGATTTGATATTTTGCAGTGAAACCAAAGTATTACTTAATGTATCAATCGTGTCGGATTGATGAGTTGAATTGATTAATTTCAACCAAGCCCCGTGTTTATTCGTGTAAAGACAGTACATGACCGCTTAATCCTTTAACTAAATGATTCAAATGAGTTGGAAGTTGTAAATGGGTAGTCCAGTTATAAACATGTTAAATGAGTTGGGTGGTTGTAATAAATGTGTTGGCGGTTGACGGTTAGCCTGTTTAATTTTAAATGGAAAGTAATGACTAGGAGGAGAGGGGTTAGACAAGATCTTCTAGAGTTGCACCTCTCTAAGGACATGGTCGAGGATAGGATCATAAGAGTATTTGAAGACGCAGAACTGGGGTTAGGGATTGTCTTAATTGTGTCTTACCTAGAAGCCCATGCATGTTAGTACCTGGTTGCCTATTGTCACTGTTTGCTTCATGTTGATGATTGTATTTTGTTGAACTTTTGTGCTTCGTGTGTATTGTTGGAACTTGTTGCTCATTGTGTGATTCTTGTTGTCTGTTGTCTAGTATATATTGATTACTTATTGATCCTTGTGTATTGTTGCTCTTGTATGTTTTTCTTTTATTAGCTACTTTGTATTGACCGCTCAATGTGTGCTACTTGATTGATTTCACTACATTATGTGCTTCTTGTTCATGATTGCCTATTGTTACTCTTAATGTGCTTCTTCTAGTGGTCTATTAGATGCTGATTACCTACTCATCTTTATGTCTCTTCCTTTCTTATTGGGTGCCTTCGTCCTATTATGTGTGTGGAGTGCAGGTCTTGCTAAAGCACCTCTCTATCCCCTAGGATAGAGGTAAGGTTTGCCTACATCCCCCTCCTCAGACCCTATTAATAGTTGTTCTCATCGATGGGATTTACTTGCTTGGTTATGGTTTGGTATGGTCAACCCAAACACGGCCCGTTTAAATAAATAGGTTAAACAGGTCAACCAACACGACTAGTTTATTTAACTCGCTATATGAGTTGTGACAATCAGAAACCTGATTATTTCATGTCGTATTAGAAGTATCCTTCCCCATTTAAACTGCTCTAGAAGACGATAACTCAAAGAACAACTTTAATAAGGCATGGAAGTTAAGAAGATTATATGTTTTGACCACTATAAAGCTTTTGCAAATGATTGACATAGAAGTAAAATCTTTATGTGATGTATCTGTATGAAGACAGTTGCAATTTTGTAAGCAAAATTTTTTAGGTTGGGTGTGAATGCAGTTAATCTATTAATCAGCAAGTACTTTGTATTTTGAATCCATAATTTATTAATTTCTAGGTCTTAGAATCGTTGTAACTTTTTTTTTTTTATCTTGCAGCTTATGTGCTTCGCTGATTTAGAGTTTGATTACATTAACCCTTATGACTCTGCATCTCGTATCAACTTTGTGATATTACCTGAATTCATAACACATGGCGTCTTATGCTTGTTATATCTTCTCACGGGGCATTGGGTGATGTTTCTTCTTGCATTGCCATATCTTTACTACAATGTGAGATTGTAAGTCTCGTTTACCGTTTACTTGTACAAATGTTGGTGATTATAAACTGCCTTTGTAATCATCTCATCTAGTAGGCATGTAACTTAGGATTATTCTTTATGTATATTGAATGCACATTAAAGGAATATGTGGTTGCAAATCATGGGTCATCAACTAATTTGTAATCATCTCAATGAGCAAATAACTTGAAATCATGTAATAAACAAGGAAATGTTGCCACTTTCATGGGATGTCCCAAAAGAAGATGATACTTTTACCTGACTGAATGAATATATGATGATTTCTCTTAATGATATGCATAAAATTTTGCCATTCATATGTAAACTTTTTTTGCTAACCATGAGAATCCTGAAAGGCCAGCCCAACACCCTGCTAACCAATGGGACCAGGTGAAATGCAGCCTGCGTGCATGTGGCCTTCGAGGTTTAAAAAATTCAAACCGAGACCTCTGTTATGCTAGAGAGAATCAGGCACCTACCACCATGTTACCCACTTAAAGGTTTCGTGTGTGAACTTTATTCCCTGGGTGTAATCATCGTATCTAATTTTATATAATTAGGTACACTCGAAAAGAACATCTTGTGGATGTCACGGAGATCTTTAACCAGCTCAATTGGGAAAAGCAACAGGCTTTTCAAACTCGGATATCTTGTTTTTCTTCTCTTCATCACCTTATTTTGGTAATACATGTTTAATTTTCACTAATTATTCATTCTATGCTCATTTAGGATGTTCTCCACCCATTGGTTCCTATGGACCTATGAGTTCATCAGATCCTTATATCGGTTGTCTTTTCATTGTAGGATGATCTATAACTCGTTGGAAGATGATGAATGTAGGCTTGAAGATGAACCAGAGGCACTGGTGTCTGAATTAGGTGCCAACTCATACTTAGGCTTAGATTGTGAGGATAGATTTTCAGTTATAAAATCATTTGTTGTTGTATCATTATTATCATTTTGATTTGTTGTGTTTCAAGAATTGCAGAACAATTGTGGTTCTTCAGATTCATAACGGTATTCATTTTGTCATGGTTTTTTATAATGCAATATGGGGCACACTTGATTGTTATTCTATGTCCATCTTATTATTTGTTCTTATAGATATAGTAGCTCCAATTATTATTTTGTCATTTATATTCATCTCATAGAACTGCTCATTTCAACCTAGGCACATTTTGATCAAAATTTGTCATTGATCCGAACCAAATTGATACTTATTTTAAAACGCTATTGTTTTGTCTAGAATCTGTTTCGACTGTTTCCCATTTTGACTTGATCTATTATTATATAGATGAATGTAGTCTCTAGTTAGAGGGGGCATTGTGGCTAGAGGTGCAAAAGAAGACCGGTTAACCGACCAGGCCTGAAATTCTACCTGATACCGATTATTATCAATTTTAAAATTGGTGCTTAATTATTGAAACTGTCAATTTCTACCCATTTTCTTGTTTCATCATTACAAACCGTTATTCTATCCGAATGAAAACTGGATAACTTGTTATAGCCATTGGTGAAAAACATATTCGTTTTTAGTTGCTATATAGTCGTTGGATTGGGTTGTAGATGTTATTTTGACACTTTTACCCTCTACATGAGTATAAACAGATATTGATACTATTAAATGATCCTAATATTTGTTTTTGTTTTTCATATATGTTAAAATATGAAAAAATAAAGTTTTATTAGAATCGAGCTGGCTCGAGCTTTTCTCCGAACTGTCTTTTCAGCTCGTTAAAATTTTTCGAGCCCGAGACCTATCTTTATCTCATTTTTTTTAATACATTAAAAATCAAATGTTTTTTTTAATTTAAATATACTTTTTATATTTAATGTTATTACATTTTTTTTTTCCGTTCTCTCTTTCTCGTACACATAGTAACTACAACAATTCCTAGAGTTGCTCTAAGACTGATACGTCGCTTCCGGTAATCGAAGCTTACTATCAATTAGGGTATTTTTAGCTTCAAAGATTCTAGGAGTTGTGGGTGAATCGAAGCAAATATCATTGAAGATCGCAGCAAAAGGTGAAGCTGAATCTCGTCGTTCTCTTAGATCCAACAATTTAACCAAAATCTTTTCTTCTTTCCTCTGATCTTCGCAATCGGTGAGTTCAGATTTAAGATTCCAATTTGTTATCTTGAAAGATTGTGAATTTGTTGATATGGAATTATGGATGATGGGTTTGGTTAAGAACTGAGATATATTAGAACTCAATGGTCGCAATTAGAAGCTATAATTTTCATATGTTGCTTTAATTGCTTAATTGCTTAATTGCTTTATTGAATATCAAAGTGAAGCTGTTGGATGTATGATATTATGGGATTATGAAATCCTATTTGAAGTATTAGTTTTTCGAATTTGGGTGCTTGAATTTTCTGAGAATTATGAACTTGCAGGTCATCTTGTGTTTTGATTTGGGTTATTTTTATGAAGTTTTAGAGTTAAGATTATCCAGTACGATATATGTATCTGAATTTGTGGTTAATTTGGGTCTAATTATGTTCATTTGACTCATCTGTTCTTGATTTTGTTATTAATATTGCACTTGTTGATGGTAATGTTGAGTATTAGTATTATGGTGTGGCCACCAGTAGGTAACAGGTTTATTCATCTTTATATTTAACAGCCCATCTTGACCCATAGCCATTCTGGTCATCGCTTGTTCTGACCCAAACAAAATATCATTTTTTTTACCCGAACCCAGCATGACCCCTCACCCTGCACGACCTGACCTGCTGATTTTGTATATTGAACCGTCATTTAATCTTTATGATCTATATTGTTATTTTTGCAATATATAGTGTGTGCTTTATAATAATCAATCATTTTTATCGTTATGTGATTTTTAATCCCAACTAATGATGTAGAAAAAAGTTAAAACAGTCTGTTCTAACCCCCATATAGCCAAAACTGGTTCGTTAAACTGGCAGATCAGTAAAACCAACTAGTCCAGCCGACCCACCCAACCCGACCAATTAAGTTCGTCATTCCCGAAAGCATAGTTAGCTTGACCTGGACCTCAACACCCTAAAGAAAGATCAATGGCACTAGAAGAGCGCATTTGTGAAATAGTACAGAGACTGTAATTTACCTGCATCTCCAGCTATCTGTTGATTTCCTCGCTATCCCTTCTTCGATTCATTTCTCTCATAGATTTCAACGCAAAAGTTGATTATCTATGAGGATGTTAGAGAATCCATAAAAATATCTGTTAATTTCCTTATCGTAATCGGTAATGTCTTCATCTAGAAATCTAGGGTCGATTCTCCTTATTTCAAAGTTTGTTCATCAGTACATTTTGTTGATCAGATTCCATTTCTGTTTGTTCCTTTTATATGTAGAAAATCTCATTTGATGATTATGATCAATAAGTTCGGTACAGAGATCTGTAGCCATGGATTACAACTTTTATGGTCGTAAGTTCATAACAAAGGTTTGCATCATGGTAGCTTTAATTCAGTCATCTGCAAAGTCAGATTTTTTGTTTGAATCTGGTATCAAGTTCTTCCGTTTATTTGGTATCAGATTTATAGAATTGGTTGCTACAATTCTACTTACTTTGTTCATTCAAATTCACAATGTTGGGAAGAATTTGAAATCATGTTATTTTAGCCATTCTTCAGGATAAATATCTGATAGGGTCGGGTCCTCGGTTTCATTTTCGGGGTGGAAATTCCTTATGTGACCAAAAACATGACACCAACACCACACAGAAATACTCTTAAAGCGTTTAAGAATAGGTCATGTTCGGTTGACCTGTTCGTGCCCAAATGTAAGCGAGTCAAGGCCTCAAGCTAGCTCGAGAGCTACTCAAGATCAGATCGGTGAAAACCTCGAACGAGCCAAGCTTGATCTCGAGCCTAAAATATGACTCTTTTAGTTATTGAGTCCGATCCCAAGCTTTTCTTTCAATAATCCTCTAGGCTCGTGAGCCTGGCTTAACGAGCCTAGTAAGATTTTTTTTTTTTCAATTTTAATCTATTTTTCAATTTGTTGTTCAGTTAAAAGTTAAAGGGAGAACCTAACATCATTCTTCTAAGGCAACACACCCACAATCCCCGTCCTAAATGGTCATCATCTCCAGAATCCAGCCGTTTTTTATCGTTATCAATCATCGATTCAACACCATCACCCACTGGTTTATCATCAAAGGCTACAACTTTCGCTCCTTTAAGTTTTTATTTTCATAAATATCATCGTTGTCCATCTGTGCAACCGTGCGAGTTTTAAGTTTAACGGTTCAATTGCTTAGTACGTTCTTGTTTTGGATTGTTTTAAATTATGTACTGTGGATTGTGGGGGTGGTTAATTGATGATTGAATATCTGCTTGAAGAAAACGGAGTTGTTTATTGGAATGAAGAAATAGATGGTCTTGATCTCTAGGGTATAAGAAGTTGACTCATCTGTCAAGTTTTATTTAATTTTCTTACTAATGTGTTGTTTGTGATGTTTTTTATTCCCAAGAAACTATAAATTTTGTTTGAAGCTTTGATGCTTTTTACATTTTGCTGTTTTTTGTGTTATTTTCCTTTAGTGTTTTGAATTATCTTCATGACGAGTAATTTATGTGCATACTGCAGAAAAAAAGTCATCAGTGCAGCCAAGTCGAGCTCTAGCCGAGCTTTGGCTGGTTAAGATCTCTTGTAACCCATTTACTGCAACATGCCAACCTGTTTATGACGTGTTTAACCTTATTACAACACATTTACAACCCACCAACCGGTTGACTTGTGTAGATATGGGACATATTCCGGTTATACAGTTTTTTAGTGTGTCCGGTTTAGGGTTGAGATATTTGACATGAATAACTATTTGTGTTGTGTTTATGTTCTTTAATTCCTTTGAAGAATGATGGTTTGACTAGTTTTTCTTTCATTCTTTTTTGGGTAACAATATTCATCTGTTAATCTTATGAAACCGACTTTGCATATGTTTGTATTGCAGTTAACTACTAAAACATTGCATCTGCTTTCAACATCATGGTACATGCAGCCAAAGGAATCTTTATTTCATGGTAAGACACTTAACTGTCCAAATCTACGTTTTTGTTGCTATTTTTACAAACCGTAATAGAACCCCGCTGTTACTTTCTTGTGTTGCAGCGACATACCAATGGCTCAATTTATAATCAACTACAACGCTTCGTTGCCACAATCACAGAAGTTCATTATACACATTTTGGATGGTACTCACCTTTTTGTTAGCAGCAATGTGGATGGGATGATAAGAAGTGCAATTCAAGAGTTCAGAGAGAAAACACCTATGAGAAACCTGCTTGATTATTCTTTTTACAGTCAAAATAAGCAAACATTTTATCATCTTCAAGTAAAGTATGATAATCTTTTATGTGTTTTGTGATTTCAACTTGTGTTTTTTTAATTTTATTATTAATTATTACATGTCTTTTATGTGTTTTGTGCTTCTTTCTTTATTTTGGCTATGGATCAGCTCTAGTTTATTTATCTAGATTTATATTAGTTTTAGTACTTTACACAGAATTATAGATGTGCTGTGGAGATTTGGGCGCCTCCAATTATAGCAACATCATCATTTTCTTTCTCTTTTTCCTGTAACCTTCGGTTTTTTTAAGGGGGTTATAAACTTTTGACAAATTAAACGTGTGCATGTGTTTGTGAGTGTGACCAACTTTAACCTTTTGTGTGGGGTTGATTTTGTTATAATTAACTAAGTGTGACAAATTAAATGTGGGATTAATTAAGTGTGTTAATTAATTTATACTTAATTAACTAAATACGTGTGTGGATGAGTGTGTTGGGATGAAAACCCTCGTTCAAATTCTAAGTAGGGATAAGATTGTAACAACCAAAATCCTCTAATCCTCTCCCTCATTGTAGTTGCAAGGGACGTGGTGGTGGCTTACCAGTCGAAGACAACTTAGTTACCGCGATTTGTGGTGGTCAGACGCAAATACATGTGACAGTGAGTGTTTTTTTTTAGCCATATTGGGTCAAATGAGCGTGCAGAAAGCTACCAAAGTGGTATTCCCGAGTTCTATTTGCACTTCCTTAAGTTTTCAATGTTTTTGGGTTGATTCAAGTATTGTGTGTTTTTAATGGTTAAGTTGGTAAACGGGGTCATATGTGAGTAGTGTTTAAAACCAAATGTTGCTTAAAAATTGTGATTTCACGGTTGTTTTGATGGTCGGTGATCGTATTGTCGTGGTTGGATAAAAAACAAGTTAATATTAAAGACTTAACTACCTATAACTAGTATGGGTAAGTAAGAGTCGTCTTCATAATGAATTGGTGAAAAGTGTAAAACTTTATACCGAAGGTTAAAACACGAAACGGAAATAGTAAAAAGCAAATATTTTTAAGATTTTATTTAAAGTGCAGGTGAAATTAAACAAAGGCAATTAAGAAAACAATGATTTTGATTATTGGTTTTAAAATTTATGAGAAAAGGCAACCACTTTCAAGATTCAAGTTCAAAGATTCACACTTGGTTTTATAAGAATTGATTGAAATCGCATAGACATGATTTTGCAAAATCGTTTGATTATAGTGATAATTATGAAACAAACTTTTAAGACTCGCTCATTCACACTATTACCAAATCATTTATGCAAAAAATTCACATACATAACAAACTGTTCACGATGCAAGAAAATCGAATGCAAATGAAAGCACACAAATACTCAAACATAAACAAGTATTTTATCTTTAAACAAATGCACAATTAAATTTTTGTGGCGAGAGAACATAACCCAAAACATCAACTTAAACTAAACCTAGTGCTTCACTTACAATAACTCTCCTCCCGAAAGTGATTACGAACGAATTAGCCGCTCATCGGCATGCTTGAATCTTCAATGGTTGATTGGATTTGTTAATGCTTGATTCGGGTGAAACCGTGATGAAAAGAACTCCTAAAAACACCTTGAAACCTCTAAAACTCGCAGGGGAGAAGTCTTTTTCGAAACCCTAATGATTGGGTTCAAATAGGGAAGAAAGTCCACAAATCCGGAGGTTGTTGAGGTGACCGGCGTATCATACGCCCACCCCAACGTATCATACTCCGGGTGTGAAGTTGTACGGAGATTTTTCACTGGATTTTGTCCAGGATAAGTGACTAATACGACGGTCAGCGTATGATACGGTGGTGGATACGGTGGTCAGAGTATGATATGGCGGTGGATACGGTGGTGCCTGATTGACTTTATTTGATTCCATCTTTCATGTAATTGCACATCCAGTCCTTCCACTTTCTCCAATACTTCCTTAAAGCTCTCAAAATATGTACTTTTGTCTTATAGCACCTACAAACATTAATACACTCAAAGTACACATGTTCGACACTAATATTCGTATAAAATAAAGCAATTAAACATTATAAGTATTGAATAAATACCCCACGATCACATCCTCACACTTAATCTTTGATTGACCTCAAGCAAAGCCTTCTTGTAACACTTCCACAATAATTAATCAATAACATTAAAGTCTCTCCTGCACCGTGTAAGTTAAGGTCCCAAAACATACCTAGTTTCAAGGTTTACATCATTCAAGATTGACAACCCAACAAGTATATGTGATTTCTTACTTTAAACCTGGAATTACCTGATCAAGTAAACTTGCTTCAAGTTTTTAACACACATGCATTCACACCTCTTACAATCAATCTCTTCTCTCGCTTTGTGTTCTGGACTAGTGATAATATACTAGTCTATCTGTAACATTCAAAACCAATAATGTGCATTATTTCATAGGCTTGTATACAAATCATATCTCCATCAAGAAACATAAAACAATGCACAACTCAAGGGGGCTTTTATGGGTTGTAATATTAGGCTGAGGTTTAGGGTGAGTAAAAGGGATTTAAAGTGGCTAAAGTGTATGAAATCCAATACCAAAGGCTAAATTCATAAACTACATAACATCACTTGGATCACTTTGACCCGAATATGCTATAATAATTCACTCTATTTTTAGCGCTTTATATTTGATCATTTGACCTCATATATAGCTTTTTTTCCCTTTTCTCTTTTTTTTTTCTTTTTTCTTTTTTCTTTTTCTTTTCACATATCAGCTATTATTGTTGCTAAATATTATTAACACATTTAAACAGAAAAACATACAAAGAGAAATTTTAAACACTTCCTAAACTGGATTTCACTACACGATTTTAAAAGAAAAAGCTAAAGGCTTTATTGGTTAACCAATACGTGCTCATACAAACAAAAAGTTGGGGCTCAAAAGGGCTTTTAAAGGGAATAAGTTAAGATGGAAAAATCAAATGAAAAGGCTTAAACAAAAGGCTAATCCTAATGCCTCCATCATGTTCGTGCAATGCAATGGTTCGAGATCTTGACATGTATAAGATACACGAGTTCTAAATATGTGCACATTATTGTAAACATTCAAGAAAAGAATATAATATGAATAATGTTCAAATAGGCTCAAGTTCTCACTGAAACGGTTGAATAGGCTAAGGATGTGAAGCATGCATATTATCCACCATCTAGCTTGTTACACCTAACTAGGCAATCCTATTACACTTTATAAAAACTACTTGTTGAGAAAACTTTCAGCGACTTTCAACTAGCCATGTCAAAGGATCTCAACATGTGCACAAGCAATTGGTAATTAAAGATTTACATTGAAAAATCATGTTTAATGCACAATTAAACTCACTTGAGGCTAATTTCAAAAATTCATTGAATTTTTCCCAAATATTTTCAATATTTACTAAATTTTTTCTGTTTCATGCCCTTACTCTCATCCCCACACTTGAGGTACATTATACTCAATTTATGTTTTACAATATTATAAAGAATTATAGGGATGATGTTCCCAAATCACTTCAACCAACAATTCCAAAAAATGAGTTCTTATGAACTAAAAACAATTACTAAAACTACTAATAATTAAATAAAATCATAATCACTATCAACCACCAATAAACAAATTGAATAAGATAAGGAGTGAATACATGGACCTGATCATAGACGATCAGAAGGTGCTTCAACACTGTTATATGGTAGTTGTGGGAAAAGCTACCCAAACACATCCTTAAATATGCTCCTAAACATCCATGTGCTTTCTCACACTTGAATATTTGCCTCTGGTGATTGAAACTAGAAAAACAAACCTAAAACAAAGAACAAATATACTAAAAATAAAAATAAAACTTACTTTCGTAGGAATCACGATTGCATTTAGCATATGCCCGAGTGGAAGAGTGAAGTCTCGTGAGGGTTTCTAGTGAACACACCCATAAAGTTCTTGGGTTTCTCCATAAGCGCTAAGTTTTAGTTCTTCGGTCAGACCGTACTTGTCACCACTAAGGTGGTCTTATTGAGTGTTTTTCTCCATAGCGCTCTTCAAATAGTTTCTTCTCATGATTTGATAGATCTTCCTGTTCACTCCAACATTGACCAAAAATATCTCCTTTATCCCTTAAGTTCACCTGATCCGGTGCTTTACCGATCTTTACCTTTCGTCTTGGGTTATCCTTCCTCATTACTTCCACCTTGGCATTCTCCTCCTTTTCAACATTCTTGACCTCAACGCTGTAAGTATCAAAACCAATCTTATTGGTGATGCCCTCACTTACATATGAAATGTAAGGGGGAACACACTCGTTGTAGCATCTATTGTATAACAATCATCATTAGCAACATAGGTAATTGATTTTGATAACACATTAAAAGATAACTTATGGTTTTTAAAGGTCACGTCGATTACTCCATCTCGACAGTTGATTGGAGTTTTGGCTGTTGCAAAAAATGGTCGACCCAAAATTACCTTTGGTTGCTCGTTCATCTTAACTGGTGCATAAGCAAGCGCTATAAACTCCACCGGGTAATAGAACTCTCCTAGCTCAATTATCACATCCTTAACCATCCCCCGGGGGTGTTTCCATGTCGAATCAGCGAGAACCACCATGTTGTCGGTTTTATGTAATTTACCAAAATCATATTGGTCATACAAAATCCTAGGAAGGATGCTCATCCCTACTCCATAATCCAAAAGTGCCTGTTTGATTTTAAATGTTCCAACTCGAATGGGAATGAATGGTGCTCCCGGGTCACTTTCTTCTACTTCATCACCTTTCTTATCATTACCTGCAACTACTTGAGAAAAAGATGTAAAATTATCATCAATACATTTAGAGTTAGGAAGAAAAATAACCGAGTTTATGTGCACATTTTTATTTAACCCGGAAGCTTGATGTTGTGGGATGACATGGGTGTTACTTGGTAATTTTCCCAGATCTCTTCTAAATGATTCTTCCACCAATTGCCCCACTTATTTGGTCAATGCTGCTATTGATTTGTCTCTTATCTCATTATTCTTCTTCATCTCTTTAAGAACTTCCAGAATAGTGTTAAGTTGCAAGTTTGTTGCACTGTCATTTGAGAGTCTAATTTGTTGATTTTAACTCTGTTGCTGATAATTCTTCTGTTGGTATCCACCTTGATTGTATTAACCCTTTTCTTGATACCCGCCTTGGTTGTAACCTTGTTGATAGTTTCCTTGGTTGTGATTTTGCTTCCAATCCTGATATTAACCACTCCTTGAGAGTTAGGGTTTAATTACGTGTTTGGGTTACCATACCTGAAGTTTGGATGATTATGGAGGCGCGGATGATATGTGTTTGAGTTCATATCATATGGTTTCCTTTACTCTCCATGAATTTGGTTAAGTTCTTCATTTTCACCAAGGTGTGCCTGACATGTTAGTGTAGTATGACCAAGATCATTACAAAGTTAACATACCTTATATTCTGGTGACACATTTGCAACTCTAGCCTGCCATTTGTCTTTCTAGCATTTCAGCTCTGTCATCTGAGGTAGAACCATGGACCGCTTTTACTACCAGGTGTTTAGCTCTTTGGCTCTTTTGAGCTTGTTTCTTGGAATTCACAACCACCCTTTCCAAGATATCACAATCCACATCCTCATGGTTTCGTGTGAATGATCCTCCACTTATTGCTTGCACGTCTCTAGCATCATCAGCCGATAACCCTTCAAAAAACTAATATGAGCTCTTATTTTTCAATTCTATGGTGTGGGCACGTTCTCAATAGTTTCTTGAATCTCGTGAACGCCTCGTAGAAAGTTTCTCTCGATTGTTGTTGGAAAGTTCTAATGGCTTTGCGACCATCACTTGTCTTTTGTTGAGTATAATATTCCTTCAAAAATTGTTCTTGCATTTGTTACCAATTGTAAATACTTGCTGAAGGTAAGGCTAAGAACCAGTGATTTGCTTGGTCTTTCAAGGTAAATTGAAATAGAACTAATTTAATCTCATCTTGAGAAAAACCCTGACTACCGCCGATTGTTGTACATACCGCTTCAAATTATGCTATATGTAAATATGGTTCCTCGGTGGCTCTTCCATGAAAATTAGGGAGGTATTGTACTGCATGGGGTCTCACCTTGAATTGTTTACATCTTACTAGAGGTTGTACAATTAGGGAGGCATTCACGATAATGGCGGGACGGAAGTGACTATCCACGCATTGAACAAGAAATTATTAGTAACCTTGATTACCAATTACACCATTGAAGGGTGGAATGCCTCCAGAGTTATAATTTGGTGGTGGTGGTCCTTTCCTTGCTCCTTGACCTATGTTTCCATATAGAGGTGGTTGACGACCTCCATAGATCGAACCTCGTGCTCCTCTTGGTATATCATATCCTCTTTCAACATAAAATCCATCCTTATTCAATCCCCCATCCCAATCATCTACCCTATCACCTTGATATTCATCATGGTAGGATTCTTCATTCTCATTAGAAGGTTCCACTTGATCGGCCGGATTATGCTATTTTGGTTGAGCATGGTTAGTGTGGTTTAGGCCTTTTGGTTGGTTAGGCTCGGGATTAAATGGTTGGAAAATTTGAAATTGTGGCAGTGGTGAGGGGGTGGTGGTGGAGCCAGTTGTACACCTTGGTAGTTTTCGTGATTAGGATTTTCCATCATTCTTGGTGGATGGCTTTCAAGTGTTTTAGACAATCTTTGAAGAATACGATGTGCTCTTGCAAAAGTTGTTTCTTCTTTAGAATGAGTATTACCCTTTTCAGATTGGATAATCACTGTTTTTTTCTCTTTGATTTGCTCAGTTTTGCCTTGTTGCTTTTTCCACTTCCAAATCAAATAGCAAAGGTGATTTCCTTCCAGAGTGTCTTGTATGCATAATACAGGACCAGTTAGGGTGTTAACAATAATTAGTTTCACAAGAGGAATGATCTCATATCACTTAACAGTTCAAATAGGGAACATGAAACTTTGAAGATACAAGGAACAAAAATAACAATGAGACAGAACTTAGAACAATAGCACAAGTATTAGTTTTCAAGGATGTTGAATATTGATCTCAAGTTCTATTACAAGTGTTCAAAGCATAAATAAAATACAAGGACCTGAGACTTTTTTATACTACAACCTACAACCGTCAATACTTGGAAGGACAGTTGGAATTGACTAATCTAGACAACAAGATCAATCTAGAGTCAAAAGGCAGGTTGCCTTTTGACTAGTGACTATGACATGCCATAGCTCACTGACTTTTCCTAGTATAAAATGTCTAAAGGAACAAAAGAAGAAAGTTATAGACAAAGACTTTATCTACTATTCACTAAAGCATGGAAGTTTCACCAACTCATACAAGTTGGTGAGTTATCAGAGTTACAGTAGAAAGTTGGTCAGCTTTATCAAAAGTAGATCAGAGAAAGCATCTTTTCTCTATCTTCCGAAGAAATCAGTCTTCACAGCAAAGTTGCTTTGGAAGACTTTTCTTTGAAGCTTCAGAAGACTTCATCTTTAGCTTCGAAAGAACTTGGTCTTTGGCTTTGGAAGTTTTTACACTTGGAATATTTTTTTTGTTAAGTGTAAAGCTTCTGAAGTAATTTCTTTGAACTTTTGGCTTCGAAAGACTTTACACTTAGAGTTTTCTTTAGAGAGTGTAAAGCTTCCGAAGCAAGTTCATCCTTGTTCCTTAGTGCATGTTGGAAGATCTTTGGTGGCAGCAGCCTCATAATCTTCAAATAGATCCTTACAAACTTCCCTTAGGCTGATGCTACCAAAATAGACAGATTCTTCAAATGTTGATAGTCCTTATAGGATCAGCAGCAAACCTCTCTTCATCATATGGTTAGGATCCTTCAGACTTTCATAGAATCTTCTCTTGTCATAGAGATCATGTAAGGAAGGGCAAGCATGTCTTGATAAAAGTAGACATCCTGACCTCCTTGATCTCTTGTGACATACCATCTGTCTGGATTGTCAGCAAAACTCCAGGACACGTTGGGTCTTCCAACTGCAAGAGGCTCTACTCTGATGGGAGTTGGTTGAGCAGCCTCTTTATGCACTTCCTCAGGATACTCTGACTCATCCTGAGGTGTAGAGGTGGATGCCTTAGTTTTCTTTTTCTTTGTAGGGGTTCTTCTGGCCATTCTTTTCCTCCTCTTTGATGTTTTCAACTGAGAGGACTGGTCTTCAGCACCAGATGGTTCAGTAGTGTCCCTCTCAGTTGGGTTCTCTTCTCTCACAGGTTCAGAAGGAGAGAGAAGGACCCTACTGTGGATCAGAAGATGAAGTTGGCTAAGATGCAACTCTTGGTTCAGGTTGTGTTGTCTCAATAGGTTCAACCTTTACCTCAACTTCAGGTTGAGCTGGACTTGGTGGAGAATGTAAGTCCACAAGCTCTCCCCTTTTGATCTTCTACTTGATCACCCTTATATGCTCATCCATTGTGGATAGAGACATAGGACCAAGCCTCCTTTCGAAGAATCCATACAGCTTCAAGAAGCTCATCATCGTTTGTCTATCTTCAGACTTCTTTTGGCTCTTGTGGATGATGGCCCTTGACCTTGCAGCTTCTTCCCTTAGCTTTCTCTTAGCAGCTTTTCTTTCTTTTATGGCTTTTTCCTCCAGCTACTTGAGATATTCAAACTCTATATACTTAAAGGATAAGGGAAGAAGTGCAGCTGCCTGATAGAGTCCTGTGGCACTCAGGTAGTTGATCATATTTATTCTTTCAGCTTCCCTATCTACCTGAGGTAGTTGATCATGTTTGTAGAGTCTTTTTAGTATCTTTTCTTCTTTAATTTTGAGGAGCAACGCTAAATCCTCTGCCTCCCTCCTCTCCTTTGATAGCTTAGTGTTAGCTAGCTCATTTAACTCTTCTAAAGGGAGAGAGATGAGTTCATCTATATTGTAGTTCTTGGTCCCTAGGTAGTTTAGCCTAGCTGCCGTTAATCATCTTCTTGAGTATTTGGCCTATGGGCAGCCCGAATTGCAGCTTGTATGAAGCCTGGGGACCTACTTGAACTCTCTTCCCTCAGCTTCCTCTTCCTCTCTCTCATCTCCTCCTCCAACTCCTCAGGAGTTAATTTCCTTTTTCCTTTGTCAACCACAAGCCTTGGTGACTCAGGATGGAGAGGACTTTGGCCTTCATTGCTTGGTTCAGCATTCAAGCTCTGGCCAGAGAGAGGTTGTGAGACACCTTCACCAGCTGGTGCCTCACTGAGGGTACTGGGTGCAGAGGGAGATCCTGTCTCAAGGTTCACAGGCTCAACCTCTGGGCCTTCAGTCAAGGTTTTCCCTTCGAAGCTAATCTCAGGGTCCACCTCAACATCTACTTGACCAAAGATCTCACCTGCTAGCCTCTGTCTATATAATTTTGATCTCAATTTGAATTCCTCTAGCACCCTGTCTTGAATCCGGTCTGCTAATCTCTCAGCTTGTCTGTTGTGGCTTGGGTTGACAAGTGGAAGATTCACCAGATTGATGCACTCATAGAAACTCAGGTGTGAGAAGTTAAAGATTTTCAGTTGACCCTGAGCTCTAGAGATCACAAGAGCTCTTCTGTTTGTGTCATACCCCCATCCCATAATTGGATTCTCAGAGGGAGCAGACATTGCTCTTGGAATTCCATCCTTAAGCAAGTGTTGAATGGGTAAGTCTATGTTCATGACTTGAGGAGGTTGCTGAGTCTGGACAATTGCAAGAAAGGTTGGTGACTCCTTTATGTCCATACTCTGGGAGGAACTCCCAGGTTCTGTGGTTGTGAGGACTTTCTCCCCCTTTTTGGTAGCATCACCTTCTTGCATAGGTGAGCTGGGGGTGTCATCCATCACTTCCACAGGTTCTTATGGACCTGGTTGAGTTCTCCTTAAGGATCTCTCAGCTAACTAGCCCTTGAGATTGGTGATCTCAAGTTGCTGGTCATTGACCCTTTGTTGCAAGATAGTCACCTGAGATTCCAGGTAACTATCTTTGAAACTAGATAGGTGCATGTTTTTGTCAGTTTGTGCACCCTATGTTTCAGACTCCCCTCATCTTCAGTTGAAGAATCACTGGGGGATGAGAGAATTGGACCTAAGTCTTCTTCCTCATCACCAGCATAGTGTCTTTGGCTGCTGGATTTCCCCTGCATCATGACAGCTTCCAGAGAAGTGTCAAGAGGCTGGGTTGCCATGGTTGAGGTCTTACTGATGTAATCACTTTCTAAAGTGAGAACCTCTTCCATATGGATCTCTTGAGCATGTTCAGGAAGACCCACCTTAGTTGTGGGTATATGATGTGGGCTAGACCTGGGTGAGTCAGGGGTACTCATTTCTCCTTGAGTGTGGGAAGAAAGGAGAGACTCATTGTACCCACTGAAACCCAAATCCTCATCATTGTAGAAATCAAGGCTGGGAATAGGGTGATTTTAGTCTAGCGGTTGGGGGTGGTAACTATCCCCTGAAGGTTAATCACTTGAGTGTTGAGACTCAAAGTGACGGCTTAAGGCTGTTGGGGATGTGAGCTCATCAGACTGAGCATGAGGAACCTCAGCACTAATCTTTTGAAAGATGGGAGTGGTCTGCTCCTTAGGGGAAGTAGGAGCTCGAGATTCCACTTCCTCCTATGTGGGTTGTGATATGGGGACCTGCACATGCCCAGTAGCAGGTTCAGGGGTTCGTTTGGTTTTTCTTTTGTAGGTGATGGTAATTTGAGGCTGTGGGGGTGGAGTTGAGGTAGAGGGTGTGGGTTCAACACTAGCTGGTGCTGCTAGGTTGCCACCTTGAGCAATGAGCTCAAACATTTTTGGAACCAGGGCTGTTTCTACCCCGGAGAAGCCAACAGTAGGCTTTCTCAGTATTTTAAAGATACTGGGCTTCATCTGTCCTAATTTAAGAATATTACCTGTTCCCCTCAACTGTGAGCCCAGTTCACAGTTGAGAATGTGCTGGACATATCACGGGAACGTGTAGTATTCTAAGGAGTCTAAATTAGCAAGTAAATTTGTATAGATAAATTAAGAGTACCTGTATTTGACCCCCTGAACCATTCCATGGACTATGAAGGAGAGGTCCTCTGGAACTTGATCCCATCCTCCATGCTTGTTAGAGAGACTGTGTATGATGACATGGAGGAGGTATTTCCATTTGGATGAGACCCTCCCCTTCCTGAAGGTTTTGACTGAGAAGTCACCCTCATAGCCCATCTGCTGAAAAGAATGGTTGACATCAGCTTTCGAAAGGACAACTCACCTTCTTCATCATCCAGCTAAAGGTGTGAGTTTATGATGGCCGGAGTGATGAAGATTGTCATCCCCTGCACTATAGCAGATAATGCCTTCTCCCCATCCATGGTGACCTCTTGGCAGGTCCTCCAGAATGCAAGTAACTGATCCTCATAAAGAGGAGGATCAATAGTAAGGGAGGTGAAGTAGTGAGACGTTGAAAGGTATCGACAAACCTCTGAGAAATGAGGATCCTTCTCAGAGTCCAACAGGGCAACCTGATTGTGTTGTCTGTGAAGGTGCATGGTGAATCCCGGTTGGTTTCGTCGATCAATGTTGGCCATGAAGGAAGTTTGTTGGTGAAGAAGAAGGTTAATTTTGGGAGAATTCTAGGTCAAGAATTTATGGAAGAAGGAAAGAGTGAGAAGAAGGGGAACCGTTGAGAGTATATATAGAATGGATTTTAGACAAAGTTAATACGAAAGGATAAACTTTGAAATCCGAAAGTAGGTCCCACTTCTGAAAAAGCGCCCAAAAAGGTAGTTTTCTTAGAAGTTGAAAATCTTCCGAAGGTAGTTTTTGCTTCGGAAGTTTTAAGAAAAAGCTTTCGAAGCCAATTTGGCTTCGGAAGATATTCTAAAGAAATTTGAAAATTTGGCTTCGGAAGAAAAATTCTTAGAGAGTTTTTCTTCCGACACATATTTGATTTCGGAAGATAGAAGAATTGCTTTCGAAAGATATTTGTCCTTCAAATACATGCAAATACTTAGAAGCATAGTTAAGCTTCGGAAGATATTCTCAGAATTTCTTCCGAAGGTAAATTTCTTATAAGTAGTTCTTGATTTGAAGACATAAATTTCTTCCGAAGGCAACTTGAAATCTTCTGAAGGAAAATATGTTTTTAAAATTTTTAAAGAATCTAAGGAATATCATTAGAAAAATTTCTTCCAAAATAAACTGGGCTTATGAAGGTGATAAAATAGATAACTTAGGACACACAGTTTTTTAGAAATAAAGTTGATGTAAGTTTTAAGAAAAAGTTACTCAAAGTTAATCATCCTAATAGCTGATACAAGATATTTGAATCTATGTTTATCAAAAGCTTTAGTGAACAGATCAGCATATTGTTCATTTGTGTTAACTTTGACTAATTTAATTAATCCCTTCTCAAAATTTTCTCTAATTAAATGATACCTGATGTTGATGTGTTTGGTCCTTGAGTGCTGCACAGGATTCTCTGTAATGGAGATAGCACTGTTGTTGTCTATGTGGATGGGAGTTTCTTTGAAATTGAATCCATAGTCCAGCATCTGATTCTGAATCCAAAGCACTTGAGCATAGCAACTTGCAGCAGCAATGTATTCAGCCTCAGCAGTTGATGCAGAGACACAGGATTGTTTCTTGCATTGCCATGAGACAATCCTTCACCAAGGAATTGACATCCCCCAGATGTAGACTTTGCAGTCATGTTGCAACCACCATAGTCAGTATCTGTATAAGCATATATTTGAAGTCAGAACTCTTTGGATACCAAAGGCCAAGCTTGGGAGCACCTTTGAGATATCTAAGAATCCTCTTAACAGCAACCAGATGTGACATCTTGGGGTTGGCTTGATACCTTGCACAAATGCATGTGGCAAACATGATATCAGGCCTACTGGCTGTTAGGTACATAAGAGACCCAATCATAGCCCTGTAAAGATGTTCTTCCACACACTCCCCCTCAAGATCAGGTCCTAGGGAGTGGTTTCTGGCTATGGGTGTCTTAGCAATCTTACATTCAGTCATATGAATCTTGTAAGTATGTCTTGCACATACTTTGACTGACTTATGAAGATGCCATTGTCAACTTGCTTCACTTGAATTCCCAGAAAGAAATTTAGTTCCCCCATGGCACTCATTTCAAATCTGTTCTTCATCAGCCTCTCAAAGTCTTTACAGAGCTTTGGATTAGTTGACCTGAAGATAATGTCATCCATATATACTTTAACCAACATTAAGTCATTTCCTGTCCCTTTGATGAAGAGAGTTCCATCTATAGTACCCCTCTTGTAACTATATTAGCAGAGATACTGAGATAGTGTTTCATACCACTTTCTTGGAGCTTGGTACAGCCCATAAAGAGCTTTATCAAGCTTGCAGACATAATCAGGATGATCTAGGTCTGCAAAGCCAGGTGGTTGTTTAACATACACCTCTTCATCAATCACCCTATACAGAAAAGTACACTTGACATCAAGTTGGTAGACCTTGAAATCCTTGGATGCAGCAAAAGCCAGGAATATTCTTACAGCTTCAAGTCTTGCCACAGGGCAAAAACATCTGTGTAATCAATTCCTTCTTCTTGTGTGTACCCTTGAACAACTAGTCTTGCATTGTTCTTGATGACAAGTCCTTTATCATCCTTCTTGTTCCAAAAACCCATTTGGTTCCTAGATAGTCTTACCTTGAGGAAGAGGACATAGGTTCCAAACCTTCTGTCTTTTGATTTGAAGTAGCTCTTCTTGCATAGCTTCAACCCAGCTTCCATCCTTCAGAGCCTCATCAACTTTCTTTGCTCAATCTGGGACAAGAAACAAGAGTGCCGACAAACATTTTGGTCATGGGTTTGTCCTCTTGTTCTCACCCCAGTCTCAACATTTTTAATGATGTTTGTGGTGGGGTGTGACTTGTGGATCCTTAGTTGAGGGATCACGGCAAGTTGGTTGGACAGATCCAGATTAGAGAAATTTAGATCTGGCAATGGAGTGTCACCCACCATATCAGCACATTTATCAAGTGAAACTTGATCCAACAAATGTGTGACATCATTTATGTTGTCCTCTATGGAGTTGTTATCAGCATCAAGAAATTCTTGATCACTATTACCACCTCCATTTCCTCCTGCATTTGAAGCTCCTTCTCCTGAGTTTTGAACCTCTGAGCTGGAATTTGAAGGTACCTCAGATGTATCAGCTGAATTTGTCATGTTTGTGCTGATAGGACCTTCATTTGCAGGGTTAGTCACCAAAGGAGCTGAAGTCATAATCTTGCTTGGTCTTCTCAGCTTAAATATTAGGTCAGGATCTTCTGTTGATATATTATTTGTAGATCCTGAAACATTCTCATAAGACTTGTTAAAATAGTTGGTAACTAAGTCAATAGCAAATAGCCAATCCGTACTAGAACCTTTCACACTTGGAGTGTGCTCATTGAAGGTCTCATTGGCTGACTCCTCAACTACTCTAGTTCTAAGATTGTATACTCTATAACCTTAGCTTGGGAAGAGTATCCAATAAAGTGTCCATCATCTGACTTCTCATCAAATTTGGCTACTTGATCTTTGGTATTCAAGATGGTGCAAGGACATCCAAATGACCTGAGGAAACCAATAAATGGTCTCCTTTTGTGCCATAGCTCATAAGAGTCTTACCACGAGTCTTAACCACTAAAACTCTGTTCTGCACATAGCAGGCTATGTTAACTGCCTCTGCCCAAAAGGTGATGGGTAGTTTAGAGTCAGACAACATGGTTTTTGCAGCTTTAATAAGTGTCCTGTTTCTTCTCTCAGCAACACCATTTTGATGAGGAGTCCTGGGAGCACTATATTGTCTTGTAATACCCTTTTCATCACAAAATGTATCAAGGATTGGTTCTTAAATTCTATTCCTTGATCACATATTATGCTTTTGACCTTGTGATCAATATTGATTCTCAATTTTCAGAATGAAATTCTTCAAGATCTCAGGGGTCTCATCCTTAGTTCTAAGGAAAAAGACCTAAGTGAATCTTGTGAAATCATCTGTGATCTTTAAGTAGTAAGAGGTCCTTCCTAAACTCATTACACTGGTGGGGCCAAACAAATCCAAATGTAATAGGTGTAGGGGAGTAGTGATGGAGTTCATTTCCTTTGGTTTGTGAGACACTTTGTGTTGCTTCCCTTTCAGGCATGCAACACAGTGTTCATCACTTGTAAACTCTTTCTTTGGCATTCCAGTTATGAAATCATTCTTAATCAATTTATTCATGTTCTTAAAGTTTACATGGCACATTCTTTTATGCCAAAGGAATGACTCATCATTGTTTGCTTTAGACAGAAAGCAAGAAACTTCTCCTGAGGGAGATGTTTCATGTAAATCCATCTTGTACATGTTCCCTCTCCTAGGGGCTCTGAGCAGGATATGCTCTTGAGGAATAGCCACCCCAGGCTTGAGAACGATGCACTCATGCTAGTGAAGAGCATATGGTGTTTCTGATCACAAAATTGGGATACACTCAGAAGATTGTATCCAAGCTCTTTGACAAAGTTTACCTTTTCAATGTTGAGCTTACCATTTATGACTCTGTTCCTTCCAGAAATGTAACCACCAGAATCCCCTCCAAAAGCAACTGGTCCTCCATCAATTTTCTCAAAATTTTGAAGCAGAGAACCATTGCCAGTCATGTGCCTGGAACAGCCGCTATCAATAATCCAAACATTCTTCTTGGTCTTTAGTTGTTCCTGCACAAAAAGAGGTGATTAGTTACACTTAGAAATCCAATCCTCATTGGTCTTGGGCTTATTAAAATGAGTTGAAGACAATGTAACAGTAAGTGATCCTATATTTAAGCTTTAGGATCATTTGCTATTATTGATGAAGAACTTTTAGTCACATGTCTTCCTTCATCTTCCATACACCTTTGGAAGATTGGGCCTGACCTTCAAAGCTTCAGAAGTTTTGACAACTTTTGAAGTCTTGGAGACTAGACCTTCGGAAGGGCTTGCTTTCACTGCTGCAAGCTTCAGTACTTCGAAAGCATTCCTTTCTTCCGAGACCAACTTTTCTTCCAAAGGAAATTTTTCACTGGTCTTCTTCTTCATTTTGGAGCTTCCGAAGGAAACATATTTTCCTTCTAAAGCTGTTTGTTCCTTCTTCTTCTCAGAAATGTTCTTCTTGGTCATGTGGATGGTACTTTTGGGATTGTACTTTCAATCCTTAGCCAGATGAGAAGTACTACCACACATGACACAGTTGAGTTCCTTCCTTCTGAGAGTCTTCTTTTGAGAGCAAGACTGAGTTTGATCACTTTC
Source organism: Flaveria sonorensis (assembly GCA_025506505.1). Classification (NCBI taxonomy): domain Eukaryota; kingdom Viridiplantae; phylum Streptophyta; class Magnoliopsida; order Asterales; family Asteraceae; genus Flaveria; species Flaveria sonorensis. The sequence goes on from JACCIY010000698.1 coordinate 23,479, forward strand.
CTTCTCCATCTTTATCTTTGCAGATGATGCCACAAGCGTTCTTAGGGAGAGACTTGCTATTGGAGCTGGATGGTTCAGGCTGTGTAGCAGTGGTACACAGCTGGTTAGTCTTTTTCTTCTTGCTGGAATGATTTGAACTAAACTAGAACTCCTAGTACTAGAGTTCATAGTTGAGTCTTTAGTCTTTACCACTTCAAAACCTGCAAAAATAAACACTTGTTTCTGCTTTGAGTCAAAATGGCCTTGATTTCTTGAGCCTTCTTTGATCTTCTCGTAGCTCTTCTAATCAAGTTCTTTCTCTTTGGCTTGGTCATTCCAGACTCTTTCCTCTTCTCAGGAGAATAATGACCCTTCTTAGGATGACCTTCTTCACTCTTCTCTGAGTCATCCTTCACTATCTCCTCTTCATCCTCTTTAACAATGGGGTCTATGAGGGGAAGCTCATCTTCACAAGTTCCACACCTTGGAGATATTACAGACAATAGAGTGTGTGGAGGAGCTATCTTAGTAGATACCAGTCCCTGCTTATTTTGGTAACAAACTTTTGCATGTAGGGATGAGGATATTATGTTCTTGAAGGTCTTTTCTTCAAGAACATATTTTCTGCCATGGCTTTGCTGATCACAAGCTCAGCCTGGCATTCAGTTAACTTTGAGATGAGATCTTTGATTTGAGTCCTGTAGTTTGTATGCTCATGCTTAAGAGTTGAAATGGTTTTCTCTAGATCTTCTATCTTAAGTTTATAATCATTTTCAGCACTTTTAAAGTCAGCTTTTAAGATATTTAAGGACTCAAGATCAGATCTCATCTCTAAGTTATAGGACCTGTATCTATTAACTTTAGCAATGCATTCAGGAGTACAAAGATGTTCTAATACATTGGCTTCATCATGATCTGCCATTAGTGCTTGGTTTGGAGGCGCATCCTCAACCTGAAAGCTCCAGTCAAAGCCTCCTTCTTCAACAGCAACTGCAGCTTGCTGTCTTGGCTTCTCATTCTGGTGAGCTCCCTCAGTGTAGTTTGGCCTGGATTGTGCTTGGCCACCATTTGACTTTGGTGCCTTGCACTCCCTGGCAAAGTGTCCCATTTGGTTACAGTTGTAACACTTTATCTTGCTTTTGTCCAGCCCAAACTTTCCACTGGATGCATTGTTGGGAAACCTTCTCCCAGTCCTCTTGTAGAACTTCTGGGATCTATGAGTGAGTAGAGCCATCTGCTGGACTATTTCAATATATTCCAAATCATCTGGATGGATACAGTCCAGGTCTTTAAAGGTGAAGAGAAAGTTGCCTGAACTTTTATCAGAAGATACAAATGCTTGTGAAGAACTTGTCTCCTAGAATGGGCATCCAGGGATGTAGCCTTCCCTTGTTGTCTCCAGAAAGGTGATGAAAGGCCCCTTTTGTGATTTGTCCGGGTAGCAAATGAAATGGTGCTGTGGTTCTCTGCAATCACTTTCAACCACATGGAAGGCAGAACTCTGATGAGTGTTGGAGTTACCAGATGAGTTTTGCATGTTCATCTCCATCTGGTATCCATTGAGTATTCCATATAACTCAGTGAGAGTAAGAGTCTTGAGGTTTTCAGTCCTCTTAATGACCACACAGTAGTGTGTCCATTGTCTGGGAAGAGAGGACATGAACTTCCTAACAATATCTCTATTCTCAATGGTTACTCCAACATCTGCTAGAGTATCCACAATCTCAACGTACCTGAAGTATTGTTGAGTCATGGTTTCACCTGTCTTGAAGGTGAAATTTTCAAACTGTTGTTTCAAGAGTTTTTCTTTGGTTTCATTGGACCCCTCATACATCAGCTTCAGTGTATCCCATAGCTGTTTGGCGGTCTTGCACTTCTTGAAACCTCTGTAGATGGAGTTAGGAAGAGCGTTTGAAGGGCTGTCATAGCTTTCTGATCAACATCAATTTTCTTCCAATCTTCTTCAGAAAAATCATCCCTTTCCTTTGGTATCATACCACCACCACCAGCTGAAGTGGTGCATGATACATAAGGTCCATTAACAACAGACTCCTACATCCTGGAATCTTGATACTTGATGAAGCCTTCTATTCTTTGGCACCAAGTATCAAAATCCTCAGGAGTGATCAGTGGGGACTTTGTCATAGTTCCAGTCTCCATATCATCCTTTGAGATAGCTGCCATTTGAAAAGTTAAATGAAATGTGAAACTAAGAGGATTTAAGATGGTGAGATCTTACAATAAAGAGCCTGGAAAGCTCTGATACCAATTGCAGGACCGGTTAGGGTGTTAACAACAATTAGTTTCACAAGAGGAGTGATCTTAGATCACTTAACAGTTCAAATAGGGAACAGGAAACATTAAAGATACAAGGAACACAAGTAACAGTGAGATAGAACTTAGAACAATAGCACAAGTATTAGTTTTCAAGGATGTTGTATATTGATCTCAAGTTTTATTACAAGTGTTCAAAGCATGACTAAATACAAAGACCTGAGACTCTTTTATACTACAACCTACAACCGTCAATACTTGGAAGGACAGTTGGAGTTGACTAATCTAGACAACAAGATCAATCTAGAGTCAAAAGGCAGATTGCCTTTTGACTAGTGACTATGACATGCCATAGCTCACTGATCCCCGTTTCATGCACTTTTCGGCCACCACCATCGAGATCACCTTCGGGACCGTAGTAACTCGGTTACCGTAGACCGTTATCGAACTTCCATCGGGCGCAGTTAATCTGATCATTTTCTTGCGACACACAATATTCGCCTCATAGGCTGCTAACCAATCCATCCCTAGAACTACATCAAATCCGCCTAGGGGCAGCACAAATAGTTTAGCAGAGAACCTATGGCCTTCTAGTTCTATGTCACAATCCTCTATCATTTCAGAAATTGTGGTAGACTTACCAATAGCAGTTTCTACATCAAAGGGCTCATCAATACTTCTACTACTAACAGGCAACTTACATAGAAAGTAGCAGAAATAAAACTCCTACTAGCACCAGAATCAAATAATACAAAGGCGCAAGTTTGGTTTACTAGAAACATACCTGACACGACATCGGGGCCCACCCTGGCCTCCTCCCGGGTCATCGTGAATGCTCTAGTGCTTGCCCTCTGTCCTTCATTCTCGGTCCCCTTCTTTGCCCCAAAACTCTCCGCCCTTGGCTTCTTGCAATCCCTACTCACATGACCTTCTTCACCACAATTATAGCACCTCAACACCCTACAATCCCCTCCGGCACTCTCCAGAGTGCTCCGTTCCACATTTGCCACACTTCTTCATCCCCGAGCTTGATGACACCACCCTTCGGTCATCCACCCTCGTCCTCTTGTTGTTTGCAGTGAAACCACCACATCCAAACCGCTTTCCACTCCAGTTCCTGTCACCGCCACCCGTCTTTCTCACCTCTACCACAGCCGTTTCCCTCTCATCATAGAGTCTCCCTGCCAGATCTACTGCCGATCTAAAGGTACTCGGCCGGGCAACAATCAGGTGCCTACGGATATCCACTGGCAATCCTTGAATATACCTCTTGATCTTTCTCGACACTGGCGTTACCTGATCCGGAACCTGCCTCGCCATCTTGTTGAACTTGGTGGTGTATTGCTGATGGGTCATGGTCCCCGCCTCTAGCTGCAGGAACTCCCTCTCTATCTTGTCGAGCTCTCGATGAGGACAGAATTCCACAATCACCATCTTCTTCAGTTCTTCCCACCTCATCTTTCCGATGGCCCTGCTTCCCTCGGCTTGGACAATATTGTCCCACCAACATAAAGCAGAGTCTACCAACGAGTGAGTGGCGAACTTCACCTTTTGGTCCTCCCAACACTCACTAATCTCCAACACCGCATCCATTTCTCTCACCCAGCGGTGAGCAGCAACAACATTACCATTGCCATCAAAGTAGGGGTTTGCATTGCTGGAATGCCCCGTAGCTGCACCCCTTCGCGGTCTCCCAAACTACCACCTCCTCGTCATCATTGGAGGCCGCCATCTCAGTGTTTAGTTGCTCCCTCTCACCATGATCTCTGTCATCCCCTCTTCTCCCAGTAGTTTTCATTCGCTCCTCCTCCCTCTCCTTCTTGTCATACTCCCTCACCGTACGGATGACCTCGGTCACTACAGACGGTAGGATCGTCTGCATGACCTGATGTACTTCCTCCACAACTGCCTCCTTTATTAAGGCTCTCAAGTTAGGACTCTCATCACCGCCCTCCGGGTGATGAAGCTCGGGCTCAGCAGGATCCGTCTCAGCAGTCTTCGTCTTGTTCCTCGTGACACGTGGTCCAGCACCACTGCCACCTCGTGCTCCACCTAGGGAAGCTTTCGACGATCTACCACTAGCCATCCTCTTAACACTATAAGATTCAAACACCAATATGGTCATTCAAGGTAATAGCTCAGTTTATGTCAAGTATAGTAAGTCCCTAATTACAGTGGCCAGTTGCGATTAGCCACTTACTTTACTCTTCATCCCCCAAGCATTTCCTATCCTGACTACATCTGTACTCTAATCTACTAAGGGCACATAAATCAGATAGCACACGCACAAAATACCTATTAACATTTAAGAAAAGCGATACCTGATGGCACGTAGCTACTTGGGTTGGCATCCCTTCATTCGGTCCCATTTTCAGTTTAAGTTTAGGTTTTGAAAATATTTTATCCATTTCTCTTAAACTTTGGCTCTGATACCAACTTGTAAGGCCTCGTTCCCAGAGACCTTACAGTTGGACCATCACAGCATTTTTCATAAAAAATAAATACATTTCATGAAAATATCGCAACGGATTAATTTACCAAAAACTATTCATTTCATTAATATTTAATGTTGCCAAATAATACATCGATGTATAGTAGGAGTTACAAAAGAAACGTTTAGTTACATTACAAAAGAACATAATTATCATGTACGAATGGATGCCAGTCTTGCCTGCCAAGTAGCCTTCCCCCGTGTGCCATCCCAGCAACATATTACCTGCCAACTGAAAATGCATAAAAGTCAGCGCTGATTGAGTTCTAGTTTTTAGAATTAAAATCCTTTGTTTAAATATATAAAATATCATTTTCTTAAAATACTTCCTTTTCATAAATCCGTTACTTTCGTACGTGATCACACATCATACGTACAACAAGATAATATTCATTATTATCTTTCATCATTCTTCACTTTCATTTCGTACTTTTAACATTATCTTTCACTTTCAACCAGACCAATGTGCAATACCCCGAACATTGTGCACGAAGCGGGTACTAGGCCGAGGTCTATAAATAGACCCCTAACATTGCGCTCGAAGCCTGACCTAGTACCTGGGCATGCTACAAGGGTCCCGTCAATCTCAAAGATTGACCCAGTATGCATCCTTCGGGTTAGCTAAACCGCACACAGTTGAGCTAACGACAACATGGTCGTGCACCTCCATTCAATTTGCTTGCAAGATTTTCATTCATTCGTTAAGTTCCACTTTTCATTATCATTAATCTTTTACTTCATTTATAATAATACTTTACGTATATGAGCAAAATCACACCACGTAAAGTCATGTAATAATACGTAATATGGAACATAAGAACAGGCCATAAACAAGCATAACATCAACAAACACAACCACCAAAACATCCTAGGGTTAAACCCTAAAATTCCTATTTCCCAAAATTTCAGAAATTTTCTAAGGCATCTAGGCGCATGAGGTACCGTTTAGGCGCATAAGAAGGACTTAGGCGTCTGAGCTAAATTTCAGACGCATGAGCCCTGTTTGGGCGCATGGGCAGCAGACTTACGTGTTTTTAAATTATTTCCAGTCCCAAACATCATTCTAACATGCTCATAACTTAAATCTATCATTCTAAGCACCTAAAACAAGCATAAAACCAAGAAATACAACCAACCAAACATAACATACATACGGTTATCATACATACAAGTTGTAATATATTTTTACATGCATTTTCAGCCCTAAATAATTTTAAAAACACAAAACCGGGGATCTAGAACTCACCTAATACAGCCTTCAAGTAAAAGTCCACCGAACTTGAGGGCACAAAGAGTCCAAACACCTAAAAACACATCAAAACACACAACCAAGTACAATGAACACATAAAAATCGGTTTTAAGGTTGAAAACCCAACAAAACCGAACCAAAACACAAAGAAACACTCACCAATTGCGAAAACTCAGCTTCAACTTCCTTGAAACCGAGAGAAAACTCTGCTCTTCTTTCTTCTTCTTGTCCAGCCGAATGCAGAAGGTGTAAAAGGCAGATGCATGGGCGACCATACCCATTTAAACATAAAATAATAGTGTTTTGTACTTTTTACACTTTGGCCCCCTCCACTTGTGCTCCTTTTCTTTTCTTTCAAGATACTTTTCTTTTCCTTTCTTTTTGACAAAATTTCGGGTGTTACAAGTCCACCCACTTTATAGAGGTTTCATCCCCGAAACCTATCATTCTTCAAACAGTTATGGGTAATGCTGTCTCATCTCTTTCTCGGTCTCCCACGTAGACTCAGATCCCTTCCTGCGCTTCCACTGCACTCGCACCAGTGGAACCACTTTATTTCGTAACCTCTTCTCTTTTCGGTCAATGATTGCCACTGGTTGCTCTACATAGTTGAGCCTTTCATCCACTTCAATGTCTTCCAGTGGTACAATCATGTCGTCATCAGCTAGGCATTTTCTCATATGAGATACATGGAATGTTGGATGAATTCCACTTAACTCATCAGGTAGCTCCAATCGATAGGCCACCTCTCCTACTCGTGCAACAATTCGGAAAGGTCCTATATACCTTGGACTGAGCTGACCCCTCCTCCTAAACAGGATGATTCCTTTCCAAGGCGAGACCTTCAACATGACCTTATCGCCCACATTGAATTCAATCGGTCTACGTCTCTTGTCGGCATAAGACTTTTGCCTATATTTCGCCGTCTTCATGAAGGCCTTGATCTTCTCCAATTTCTCAGTCATAGCCTCAATCACTTCAATACTGCCCAGCTCTTTCTGCCTGATGTCTTCCTAACACACGGGTGTTCTACATCTTCTACCATATAGCATCTCATACGGTGGCATGCCAATGCTGGCATGATAACTATTATTATATGAGAATTCAGCTAACAGTAAGTGTTCATCCCAACTTCCTCCAAAGTCGATCACGCATGCATGGAGCATATCCACAATTTCCTGGATCGTCCTCTCGAACTGACCATCTGTCTGAGGATGGTAAGCCATACTGATATGCAACCTTATGCCCATTGCATCATGAAACCTCTTCCAAAACTTGGATGTAAACAGAGTATCCAGGTTCAACATGATAGACACCTGTACAACATGACGCGTCACGATATCTTTGATGAATAGATCCGCCAACCTCTCGGAAGAATACGTCTCCCGGATCAGCAAAAAGTGGGCACTCTTCGTCAGACGGTCAACTATCACCCATATGGCATCGTACCCCCTTGCCGTACGTGGTAGCTTCATGATGAAGTCTATGGTGATGTGCTCCCACTTCCACTTGGGTATATCCAAAGGTTGGATCTTCCCGTATGGCTTCTGATGCTCTGCCTTCACTTGCAAGCAAGTAAGGCACTTACTCACGTACTCCGCCACATCATGCTTCATACCCGGCCACCAGTAATCTTTCTTCATATCATGATACATCTTGGTAGCACTGGGATGAATGGAGTATCGTGTCTTCTGAGCTTCATCCATGATCCGCTCCCGTAAGCCTCCATAACAAGGGATCCACATCCGCCCGAAGCGGGTTCTAACTCTTTGAGTATTTTCTCCCAACTCCGTGACTAGACCTCTCATCCTTTCAGAGTTAAGGAGATCTTCTTTCAATGCCTCATCTTGGAACTCCTTGATCTGTGTCATCACATCGGAGGTCATAATCAACTGGTAAGCTTTCACCCGGATTGGCTAGGGTCTCTCTTTTGGCTAAGGGCGTCTGCCACTACGTTGGCTTTTCCCGGATGGTAGTGGATCTCACAATCATAATCCTTGATCAATTCTAGCCACCTCCTTTGCATCATATTGAGGTCCTTCTGCTCAAAGAAGTATTTCAAACTCTTATGGTCCGTGAAGATAGTGCACTTCGTCCCGTACAGGTAGTGCCTCAAAATCTTCAACACAAAGACCATGGCCGCTAACTCCAAGTCATGAGTAGGGTAATTAGCCTCGTGGATTTTCAACTGTCGGGACGCATAGGCTATCACTCTTCTCCTCTGCAATAGCACGCAACCCAATCCCAAATATGAAGCATCTGAATAGACCACTAAGTCTTCGTTCCCTTCGGGCAACTTCAAAACAGGAGCTTGAGTCAATCTCATCTTTAACTCCTCAAAAGCATTCTCCTGTTCCAGACCCCATACAAACTTTACGTCCTTACGGGTCAACTTGGTCAATGGTGAGGCTATCTTGGAAAAGTCTTGGATAAATCTTCTGTAGTAGCCCGCCAAACCCAAGAAACTGTGAATCTCGGATGGCGTCTTTGGAGACTTCCATTGCATCACTGCCTCAACCTTTACCAGGTCCACCATGATTCCTTCAGAATTTACCACGTGACCCAAAAATTGAACTTCACGTAACCAGAAGGCGCACTTAGAGAATTTAGCATACAGCTTCTCTCTCCTGAGTGTCTCCAACACTTCACGAATGTGGCCGACATGTTCTTCTTCACTCTTCGAATAAATCAGGATATCATCAATAAACACCATCACTGATTTATCCAACATTGGCCGACACACTCGGTTCATCAAATCCATAAAAGCAGCTGGCGCGTTAGTTAGACCAAAAGATATAACGAGAAACTCGTACTGTCCATAACGCGTATGAAACGTTATTTTGGGGATATCCTGCTCCTTCACCTTTAATTGATGGTAGCCAGATCGGATATCTATTCTCGAGAACCAACTGGCACCTTGGAGCAGGTCAAACAAGTCATCTATTCTGGGTAGCGGATATCGGTTCTTCACCGTTAACTTCTTTAACTCACGGTAGTCAATGCACATCCTCATACTATCCTCTTTCTTTTTTACAAACAAGACCGGAGCACCCCAGGAAGAGATGCTCGATCGGATGAACCCTTTATCCAACAACTCTTGTAGCTGCACCATCAATTCCTTCATTTCGGAAGGGGCCAATCGATATGGTGCTTTGGCAACGGGCTAAGCACCAGGTATCAAATCGATCTGAAATTCGATTTCGTGGTCCGGTGGCACACCTGGTAAATCTTCTGGAAACACGTCTGGAAAGTCACGCACAATGGGTACGTCGGACAATTGGGGTACTGACGCATCCACGTCCTTCACATAAGCCATGTAGGCACTACATCCCTGTTTCATGCACTTTTCGGCCACCACCATCGAGATCACCTACGGGACCGTAGTAACTCGATCACCGTAGACCGTTACCAAACTTCCATCGGGCATAGTTAATCGGATCATTTTCTTACGGCACATAATATTCGCCTCATAGGCTGCTAACCAATCCATCCCTAGAACTACATCAAATCCGCCTAGGGGCATCACAAATAGTTTAGCAGAGAACCTATGGCCTTCTAGTTCTATGTCACAATCCTCTATCATTTCAGAAATTCTGGTAGACTTACCAATAGCAGTTTCTACATCAAAGGGCTCATCAATACTTCTACTACTAACAGGCAACTTAGCACAGAAAGCAGCAGAAATAAAACTCTTACTAGCACGAGAATCAAATAATACAGAGGCACAAGTTTGGTTTACTAGAAACATACCTGACACGACATCGGGGTCCACCCTGGCCTTCTCCTGGGTCATCGTGAATGCTCTAGCGCTTGCCCTCTGTCCTTCATTCTCGGTCCCCTTCTTCGCCCCAGAACTCTCCGCCCTTGGCTTCTTGCAATCCCTACTCACATGACCTCTTCACCATAGTTATAGTACCTCAACACCCTACAATCCCTTGCCAAATGACCAGACCTCCCACACCTGAAGCATACATTCGATCCCCGCCTGCACTCTCCAGATTGCTCCTTTCCACATTTTCCATACTTCTTCATCCCGAGCTTGATGACACCACCCTTCGGTCATCCACCCTCGTCCTTTTGTTGTTTGGAGTGAAACCACCACATCCAAACCGCTTTCCACTCCAGTTCCTGTCACCGCCACCCGCCTTTCTCACCTCTACCATAGCCATTTTCCTCTCATCATAGAGTCTCCCTGCCAGATCCACTGGTGATCTAAAGGTACTCGGTCGAGCAACAATCAGGTGCCTACGAATATCCACTAGCAATCCTTGAATATACCTCTTGATCTTTCTCGACACCAGCGTTACCTGATCTGTAACCAGCCTCGCCATCTTGTTGAACTTGGTGGTGTATTGCTGATGGGTCATGGTCCCCGCCTCTAGCTGCAGGAACTCCCTCTTTATCTTGTTGAGCTCTTGGTGAGGACAGAATTTCTCAATCACCATCTTCTTTAGTTCTTCCCACCTCATCTTTCTGATGGCCCTGCTTCCCTCGGCTTGGACAATATTGTCCCACCAACATAAAGCCGAGTGTACCAACGAGTGAGTGACGAACTTCACCTTTTGGTCCTCCCTACACTCACTAATCTCCAGCACCGCCTCTATTTCTCTCACCCAACGGTGATCAGTAGCAGCATTACCATTGCCATCAAAAGTTAGCGGTTTGCATCGCTAGAATGCCCCGTAGCTACACCCCTTTGCGGTCTCCTGCACTACCACCTCCTCCTCATCACTGAGACCGCCATCTTAGTGTTTAGTTGCTCCATCTCACCATGATCTCTGTCATCCCCTCTTCTCCCAGTAGTTTTCCGTCGCTCCTCCTCCTTTTCCTTCTTGTCATCCTCCCTCACCGCACGGATGACCTCGGTCACTACAGATGGTAGGATCGTCTGTATGACATGATGTACTTCCTCCACAACTGCCTCCTTTACTGAGGCTCTCTAGTTAGCACTCTCATCACCGCCCTCCAGGTGATGAAGCTCGGGCTCAGCAGGAGCCGTCTCAGGAGTCTTCGTCTTGTTCCTCGTGACACGTGGTCCAGCACCACGGCCACCCCGTGCTCCACCTAGGGAAGCTTTCGACGATCTACCACCAGCCATCCTCTAAACACTATAAGATTTAAACACCAACACGGTCATTCAAGCTAATAGCTCAGTTTATGTCAAGTATTGTAAGTCCCTAATTACAGTGGCCAGTTGTGATTAGCCACTTACTTTACTTTACATCCCCCAAGTATTTCCTATCCTGACTACATAGTACTCAAAACTACTAAGAGCACATAAATCAGATAGCGCACGCACATAATACCAGTTAACATTTAAGAAAAGAGATACCTGATGGCACATAGCTACTTGGCTGGCAATCATCCATTCGGTCCCATTTTCAGTTTAAGTTTAGGGTTTGAAAATATTTTATCCATTTCTCTTAAACTTTGGCTCTGATACCAACTTGTATGGCCCCGTTCCCGGAGACCTCACAGTTGGACCATCACAGCATGTTTCATATAAAATAAATACATTTCATGAAAATATCGCAGCGGATTAAAAACCATTCATTTCATTAATATTTAATGTTGCCAAATAATACATCAATGTTAGTAGGAGTTACAAAAGAAACGTTTAGTTACATTACAAAACAACATAGTTATCATGCACGAATGGATGCCAGTGTTGCCCGCCAAGTAGCCTTCCCCCGTGCGCCATCCCAGCAACATATTACCTGCCAACTGAAAATGCCTAAAAGTTAGCGTTGCTGAGTGAGTTCTAGTTTTTAGAATTAAAATCCTTTGTTTAAATACATAAAATATCATTTTCTTAAAATACTTCCTTTTCATAAATCCGTTACTTTCGTACGTGATCACACATCATACGTACAACAAGATAATATTCATTATTATCTTTCATCATTCTTCAATTTCATTTCATACTTTTAACATTATCTTTCACTTTCAACCAGACCAATGTGTAATACCCCGAACATTGTGCACGAAGCGGGTACTAGGCCGAGGTCTATATATAGACCCCTAACGTTGCACACGAAGCCTGACCCAGTACCTGGGGCATGCTACAAGGGTCCCGTCAATCTCAAAGATTGACCCAGTGTGCATCCTTCGGGTTAGCTAAACCGCACACAGTTGAGCTAACGACAACATGGTCGTGCACCTCCATTCAATTTGCTTGCAAGACTTTCATTCATTCGTTAAGTTCCACTTTTCATTATCATTAATCTTTTACTTCATTTATAATAATACTTTACGTATACGAGCACAATCACACCACGTAAAGTCACGTAATAATACGTAATATGGAACATAAGAAGAGCCATAAACAAGCATAACATCAAAAAACACAACCACCAAAACATCCCAGGGTTAAACCCTAAAATTCCTATTTCCCAAAATTTCAGAAATTTTCTAAGGCATTTAGGCGCATGAGCACTATGCAGGCGCATGAGTACTATGCAGGCGCACCAACACTTAGGCGCATGGAAACACTTAGGCGCCTGAACTAACACTTAGTCGCCTGAACTAACACTTAGGCGTATGGGAAATTTTCCGGGCGCATGGATACTATTCGGGCGCATGAGGTACACTTAGGCATTTGGGCAGTGGGCGCATGGGCACTATTGGGGCGCATGGGATGGAACTTAGTCTTTTTGGCTAAGTATCAGGCACATGAGCCTACCACTTAGGCGCATGGGCAAAAATCCAGGTGCATGAGCAACACTTAGACTACAGGGCAAAATTTCTAGGCGCATGAGGTACCGTTTAGGCGCATAAGAAGGACTTAGGCGTCTGAGCTAAATTTCAGGTGCATGAGCCCTGTTTGGGCGCATGGGCAGCAGACTTATGTGTTTTTAAATTATTTCCAGTCCCAAACATCATTCTAACATACTCATAACTTAAATCTATCATTCTAAGCACCTAAAACAAGCATAAAACCAAGAAATACAACCAACCAAACATAACATACATACGGTTATCATACATACAAGCTGTAAAATATTTTTACATGCATTTTCAGCCCCAAAGAAGTTTAAAAACATAAAACTGGGGATCTAGAACTCACCTAATGCAGCCTTCAAGTAAAAGTCCACCGAACTTCAGGGCACAAAGAGTCCAAACACCTAAAAACACATCAAAACACACAACTAAGCACAAAGAACACATAAAAATTGGTTTTAAGGTTGAAACCCCAACAAAATCGAACCAAAACAGAAAGAAACACTCACCAATTATGAAAACTCAGCTTCAACTTCCTTGAAACCGAGAGAAAACTCTGCTCTTCTTTCTTCTTCTTGTCCAGCCGAAAGCAAAAGGTGTAAAAGGCAGATGCATGGGCGACCATACCCATTTAAACATAAAATAATAGTGTTTTGTACTTTTTACACTTTGGCCCCCCTCCACTTGTGCTCCTTTTCTTTTCTTTCTAGATACTTTTCTTTTCCTTTCTTTTTGACAAAATTTCTGGTGTTACAGTTAGTGCTTAATTGTTGTTCCCTGAAGTTGCTTAGCTTTGAATCTAAGAGATAAAATGCTTTAAGTTTTATGATGATTTTAAGGAGGATGATTCGTTTGAAATGATCGCTTAATAGTACTGTTCTAATCTAACTAAGCTGGTGTATATTAGGATTAGTATCAACGTGCTTAATAGTTAATAGTTTTAATGACAGACTATTTTTGCAGTATGCAAATATTAAAAAACAAACACTCTTCTTCTTGCAGACTATAGACGTTTGGTCCACCTCTTCTCTTGCAGATGTTTACAGATGTGATCCGCAGACTGCAGACATTTTGCTGTAGAAGAAACAAACAGCACCCAAATCATTTATGCAAAGAATTCACATACATAACAAACTTCTCACGATGCAAGAAAACTGAATGCGAATGAAAGCACACAAATACTCAAACATAAACAAGTCTTTTAACTTTAAACAAGCGCATAATCATATTCTTGTGTCGAAATAACATAACCCAAAACATCAATTCAAACTAAATCTAGTGCTTCACTTACAAGAACTTTCCTCCCGAAAATGATTACAAATGAATTAGCTGCTCATCGGCATGCTTGAATCTTCAGTGGTTTATTTGATGTTGTTAATGCTTGATTCGGGTGAAACCGTGGTGAAAAGAACTCCTAAAAACGCCTTGAAAACCTCTAAAACTTGCAGGGGAGAAGTCTCTTTCGAAACCCTAATGATTGGGTTCAAATAGGGAAGAAAGTCCACAAAATCCGAAGGTTGTTGAGGTGATTGGCGTATCATACGCCCAACCCAGCGTATCATACTCAGGGTGTGAAGTTGTACGGAGCTTTTTCAATGGACTTTGTCAAGGATACGGTGACTAATACGATGGCCAACGTATGATACGGTGGGGGATACGGTGGTCAGAGTATGATATGGCGGTGGATACGGTGGTGCCTGGTTGACTTGATTTTACTCCATCTTTTGTGTAATTGCGCATCCGGTCCTTCCACTTGCTCCAATACTTTCTTAAAGCTCCCAAAATATGTATTTTTGTCTTATAGCATCTACAAACATTAACACACTCAAAGTACACATGTTCGACATTAATATTCATATAAAATAAAACAATTAACATTATAAGTATTGAATAAACACACCAAGATCAGCCGGATATAATTAGGGTGCTAACGATGTTAATTAATTACTCTCGATTATGTGTTTATGTAATGCACAGTATGTATGTTAAAGCGGTGGTTGGGTTATGCAAACTAGTGTTGTTAAGTGTTACGTTTCAGCATGATTTATGTGTGGTATGGGTATGGGGTTTAGGCTATGCTTTATAACCTTTTGATGTGTTTTTAAAGTGTGTTATCACATGAAAACTTAATCTATGGATAATGATCGTGACATGCATTGCGTTTGAACAAGTATGTACTTTGCATGTGTGGTGAGTTGTGTGTTTTAATAAATTGAATGACTGCACATGGAATTGTGCTGGAAGTGAGTTTATGTATATATGTTATAGTAGTAAGTTGGTGTGTATGGATTTGTATAGATGACTTTACATTTTTTTTTGAACGGCAAGATGAAATATAATAAAAAACTAGCCAAAGGCTATATAAACAATACAAACACATCAAAAGAAACAAAGGAGGAAAAAAACTACATATTAATGTTAAAAGATTGTCATTTGTTCCATTCCACTTTGATCTTATGGGAACGATTATTGATGCACAGATAAGACATTTGTAACATTTGACCCATTTTGAATATCCGAAAAACAAACCTGAACCCATTTGAACTTTCATTCAATAAAAAAATTCATTATAAAATTATTTTATTTATTTTAATGAATCAAATGCATTAAATGTGTAATTTAACCAATATTGTGAATTGTTGTATTTAATTTTCATTTATTAACTCATTTAAACAATTTATAATAATTTTATAATTTACAGAGTTAATTACATGAAAGGTCCCTATGGTTAGGCTTGTTTTCACTTTCGGTTCCCAAGTTTGAAAAACTACAAGGTCGGTCCAATAGTTTGCCAAATTGTAACACAAATGGACCCCAACTTGGATGGGTCGTTAACTTCTCCGTTAATTTTTTTAAAATAACGAAAATACCCTTAAATGAAAAAATAAAACAAAACTAAAGATATTTGTAATTAAGAAACAAAATAATGCATTAATGGGACCCACTACCACACTATACACATAACCAGTTTCTTCTTCTTCTTCTTCCCAAAATTGCAGACCATCCCACACCCCAAACCCCAACCACCACCACTGCTC
Organism: Flaveria sonorensis; assembly: GCA_025506505.1. Classification (NCBI taxonomy): domain Eukaryota; kingdom Viridiplantae; phylum Streptophyta; class Magnoliopsida; order Asterales; family Asteraceae; genus Flaveria; species Flaveria sonorensis. The sequence goes on from JACCIY010000698.1 coordinate 39,231, forward strand.
GTTACTGTTGTAGCCGCCGCCCGTTACCATCACCGCCGTCGCTCGTTACCACCGTCGCACCGCCTGCACCCCCTCTCTTTAGCTTCACTTTCGGTTAATTGATTTCCGGTAACAGCATCCTCCACCGCCGTTCATCACCAATAGCTCCAGCCACCATCATCTCCCTCGTCATCCACCGCTCACTAGACTCTCCAGCACCCATCACCACCGCTTACCACCAATCACAACTGCCGACTAATCATACCTACACAACCATCCATAACCCTTCGGTCATCGACCTTCCGGAACGTGGCGATCAAGTATAAAAAGATGTAAATCAGAGGTACCCAGAGGTTGCTGCGGTGGTGGCCAAAGGTGGCAGCCAAGCTTGCTTGAAAACCTCGTTATCACAGAGCGGTGGTCACATGAGAGAGCGAGATAGATTATGGACAGGTGGTAATGGTGAACAGTGGTAATGGTGAGGCAGTCTGGTGGTAATGGTGAACGGTGAGATGGTGGTCTGGTGGCAAAGGTGGTCGGGCGGTGGTTGGTCTGGACAGGGAAGTAACAGGGAAGAAGAAAGAGAGTGAAGGGGTGGGGTTGGGGTTGGTTGTTTTTAATAATATATAAAAATATTAAATTGTTATTAGTCAGGGTATTTCGGTCATTTTACAAACACTTAACGGAGAAAGATAACGGTTATCCATGACGGGGACCATTTATGTTACGTTTTGTCAAACATTTGGACCGACCTTGTAGTTTTCCAAACTTGAGGACCGAAGGTGAAAATAGACCTAACCACAGGGACCTTTTGTGTAATTAATTCTAATTTATAAAATAAAGTTTTATAAATTTATGAAGTTTTATTTGTCATTTATGATTTTTAATTATTAAACTAAAATAAATAATTAATATATAAAGTTTTTTATTCTTACAATATATAAAGTCTATAAAGTTTTATAAACTAATGATTGATTTAATGGAGTTCATAAATAAATAATTTAAATTATTTTAAAACTAGTATGTTATAAATTTGGTGTCCAAAATGTAATTCTTGAAATTTTGTTTTAAAAGTTTAGACATAAAATAATATCAATTTAAAATTTAAGGGACCAAAGGTGTAACCATGAATTAAAACCCAAGCCAACCCCCCGGTCGCCGCTATTTCCGGCCAGACCTCCGCCCGAGCTCTAGCAAGGTCCAACAACCCAAAATCCACCTATTTTAATTCGATCAAACCATTATTCCTTGGTCGCGACCCTGTTTCGAACTCGTAACTCATCATAATTGGGCTTACTCGGCTGTTTCAACCCTTTCAATTCAACAATTTGGACTGTTTCGACTCACAATCCACTAAATTACTTCTAATAATCGAACTGAAACGTAGCTACAATTATTGTAATAAAGTTATCGATATCTATTGGTCAACAAACGTTCAAATTGTTTCAAAATCAAACCCAAAACGGCCGAATCAAGCATTGAACACGCCTGCTATGAAATAACTAAAATGGAACCTATTTAACCAGGGGTAAACATTGCATTCGAACCCTCTTATCTCTCTGTAACTCAATTTCAATCTAAACACACACATACCTAAATCCGATCATCACAATCATTCGCGACCTTGTTTCATCTCATCTCATCAAACCGGCATCAATCAAGTAAGTTAAACCCACACACACACTCGATTTAGTGTGAGGAACAAAAGCCCTATGCTTGATTCGAGTATCAACTTTCATTTCATGTCCAAATTAGATCAATTGCATTCTAGGGTTTATATGATTTGGTGATTTCTTAAGTATCATTTTCAAAAATAAGTTTGAGTAACTAAACAGATCCGGGCTTTAGCCCAACCGGTTAGTACACTCGACTTCCACCCAGGTGACCCGGGTTCGACCCTCGGCACCCACAAACTGTTTTTGAACTGTTTTTTTTATACATTAAATTCTTGAAAATTTTTAAAATGTTATTAAATTAATATAAAAATTATTTTGTTAACTAAAACATTTAAGAAATTATTAAATTAATTTTTAAAGATTTTTTTAAAGATATAATTTTTACATTCAATTATCTTTTAAAGAATAAAAAAACGTTAGAAAAACATTATTTTTTTTAAATGTTATAAAAACTGTTATAAATCAAACTTAAATTATTTCAAATCATTTTCAATCTATATTTTACAAATACTTTATATAATTAATTATTCAATTAATTATTTTAACCATGTTATATCATAATTAATTACTAAATTAACTATTTCTTTTTCAACTTTAATACTCAACCTTTAGTTAATCAATTATTATAAATTAAATAATATTAATAATATAATTTCAAAATTATTCATTATCATTTTCAATCTTAGTTACTTAATTTATTTCATTTTTAAGTACATTATTTTTAAACTAATTATTAAAACCCAAATCCTAATTGAGACCCTAATTCATACCTAGTCGTTCAATCATTACAATTCTAACAAAAATCCACCAAACCTTAGGTTGAAACGTGTGGAATTATTAGTGTCCATTCTAGCATTCTATCATTACCAAATCGGTTATATTTATCAAGTGAGTATTCATAGCCTTTTTATGTGTTTTATATTTTGGAGAAATCATGTGATTCAATATTCAATTATTGATATTTATTATTATGCTATTTCAAAATTCAATTCAAAACATGCTATGTTATTACTTGTAATTATGTGTGCATAGTTAGATATACTAGATGAGAACATAATCATTAATTCATGCAATCACGATAACAATGATAGATCTATTGGTTTGACAAACCCACCCTATTTGTTTAGTCGTGTGGTGATTGGAACCGGAATCATTCATTCTATAAGGCTTCGTTTGCGGACCGAGTCAATTCGGTCATTAACGTTGATTGTGTTAGTTTGTCTTTTATGTTACACTATTGCGTTATAAGTCTTGACATTGCCATGTGAATTGAATTATTTTCAATTATTTTAATCAATTTATACGTATTCAAACGTATGTTTACCCACCCGCTAATTCGTTAGCTGACTCGTTACTTTTTCACATGATTTGAGGATGCAGTTTAGAGGACTTCTTTATGCTCATATACGACTTGGACCTAGATTAATAAAAGACTTTATTATATTATTTAAATCTTTATTGCATTTTATTGTATCATTTGATTAGTTTTATTCAATGGAAATGACACTTAATATTATGTTAATTCCATGTGCTATGATTAATCGATTCACATTTGTCCGCCCCGATGATTCCACCGTCGGTCGGGGTGTGACAGATTGGTATTAGAGCCATAGTTATAGGGAATTAGGTTATTAGAAATGGAATGACCTAGACTATAACTAAGTACCTCACACATGAGTCCTCTTATGTATTTTGTTATGCTTAGATAAGATTTTATGTGCCTTATATGCTTAGAAAATGTAATTATATTCCTTATGATTATTCTTATACCTTGATTTCAATCAATACACACACACAAATTCTAAAATCTTAACCTAAGGCATTGTGTCTAAATCAAATGGTTATCAAATTTCAAATGTTGCATTATTATTCATGGTTTTCAAATCTCGTCAAAGTCTGTGTACCATAACTGAAAACATGCAATGCTGGAAGAGTTGGATGCCTGTATCTCGAGGTGTTCTGTCTAGGCAAAGTATTCATATAAATCCAAATTAACCGATGGATCCATTTACCTTACCTGGGAACCCTTGGAGTGGGTGTCCACTTATAGGTACACATGTCTTCATTAAGGTTATGGTTGACCTAATGCTTTGATAAGTCAACGTATTCGCTTTGGTTTGCAAACCGAATGGTTACACTTGGAACATCTCATTCTTATTCTAAATCATCTTATCATCGATTTTTTCTTTCTAAAATTTTAAAACCCATTCTCCGATCCTTATAAAGTTTTCCATAACCTTTTAGCATGTCTTCTCGTCAAAACCGATCCTGATCTGGAAACTCCAACCGTAAGATTGCTTCCATTTTGGCACGTAAAGTTGTTGCGGTCATCCTAACAGTGCTTACCCATTTGAACCAAGGCAACAACGTTGTTCAAAATCAAGCTGCACCAAATCCTCTACGAGCTTGTACTTACAAGCACTTCAGTTCTTGCAATCCCACCAAGTTTAGCAAGACCGAAGGAGCCACTGGTCTTTTACAGTGGTTCGAGAGTATCAAGAACACTTTCCTTAATAGTGAGTGTCCCGAGAATCTTAAGGTTCGCTATGCTACAAGTGTTCTTCAAAAGAGAGCACTCACTTAATGGAACAGGGAGAAACGAACCCGTGGAACTGATGCTGCTATGGCAATGACTTGGAATGAAGTCAAGAACTCATGATTCGAGAATTCTGTCCGAGAAATGAAATCAAGAAACTGGAAGCTGAGTTCTGGGATTTATCCCAGGAAAGTGGAGAAAACCTAGCCTATACCAACAGACTTCATGAATCGAGTCTGCTTGTCCCTCATCTAGTTACTCCCCTATCTTGGGCCATTAAGAAATACATCGGTGGTCTTCTTATGCAGATTCAATATACCGTCTGGCATGGAAATCCTACAACCCTGTAAGACACTATTCGATTGGCTGCCCAATTAACCGACAATCAGGTCAAAGCTGGAACATTTACAAGGAAGGGAAGTAAGAAGGCAACTGAGATGCCTTCCACTAAAACGACCAAGGAAGGCGAGCCTAAAACTTCTATGAATAAGAAGAGGAAGGTTAAGTCTCAAAACTTTGTTGTGGTTACCCCTACCGTTCCAGTCAATCAAGTTGCACCATCTCATCCACCGTTTTTGTTAATCAAACTCCGACAAAGAAACCATATACTAGACCTTTTCCACAGTGTAACAAATGAAAGTATCACCATCCTGCTCACGCACAGTTCCGTCAATGCACCAATTGTGGTCATTATGGTCATACTTTCAACACGTGCAAGAATGTTGCCAAGGCTCCAGTTAATGCCCTATTATTCAACAGCCACTTGTAATTACGTAAGGTCGTGCATGCTACCAATGCGGTGATCTAAACCGTTTCCGCAACCAATGCCCTCAACTCATCAACACTGTTCCTGCGGCTCAAGGGCATGCTTTTAACATCAATGCCCATCAAGCTCAAAACAGTAACGACATAGTGAACATTACGTTCCAAACTAATACCCAATAAACTTTAGTCTTAATTGATACCAATGCCAATAAAAGTTTGTATCTTTGGAGTTTAAGTCTTTTCTATTAATGCCCAAACTGTATTTTTTCTTATGTCTTTCACCTGTTCATCAAGTCGAGTTTATATTGATTTTGTGTCTCGTACTAATACGTGACAAAACCTTCTTATTGTCTTGCATCGTTTAAAATGCAAAAGCTTGTCATCAAAAGTCCAATCAAATTAATGATTCCATGTACTTTGTTGAGAAACTCGTGGAAATCATTGATCGGGAAATTAAATGACTCAATCGTAATCGTACACCGATAGTTAAAACTTATTGAAAGTCTAAACGTGCCCAGAGTTCACTTGATAATGTAACGACCAAATGAAATCCAAGTTTCCCTATATTTTTGAATCAACCTTCTCGTGATTAGATTTTAGGACGAAATTTTCTAAAGTATGAGAGATTGTAACATTTGAGACCCTTTTGAATATCCAAAAACAAAACCTGAACCCATTTTGAACTTTCATGCAATAAAAAAATTCATTCTTAAATTATTTTATTTATTTAACGAATCAAATGCATTAAATGTGTATTTTAACAAATATTGTGAATTTTTTTATTTAATTTTCATTTATTAACTCATTTAAACAATTTATAATAATTTTATAATTTATAAAATAAAGTTTTATAAATTTATGAAGTTTTATTTGTCATTTATGAGTATTAATTATTAAATTAAAATAAATAATTAATATATAAAGTTTATTATTCTTACAAATATATAAAGTCTATAAAAGTTTTATAACTAATGATTGATTTAATGGAGTTCATAAATAAATAATTTGATTTATTTTAAAACTAGGATGTTATAAGTTTGGGGTTCAACTTTGTTTTAAAAGTTTAGTAATAAAATAATAACAATTTAAAATTTGAGGGACCAAAGGTGTAACTTTGATTTAAAACCCAAGCCAACCCCCCCGTCGCCCCTGTTTCTGGCCAGACCTCCGGCAAGGTCCAACAACCCAAATCCACCTGTTTTAATTCGATCAAACCGTTATTCCTTGGTCGCGACCCTGTTTCGAACTCATAACCCACTATAATTGGACTTACTCGGCTGTTTCAACCCATTCAAATTGAAACTGAACTCCATTCAACAAATTGGACTGTTTCGACTCACAATCCAGTAAATTACTTCTAATAATCGAACTAAAATGTTGCAACAATTATTGTAATAAAGTTACCGATATCAATTGGTCAACAAACTTTCGAATTGTTTAAAAATCAAAGCAAAACGGCCGAATCAAGTATTGAACACGCCTGCTATGAAATAACTAAAATGGAACCTATTCAACCAGGGAAAACATTGCATTTGAACCCTCTTATCTCTTTGTCAAGTCAATTTCAATCTAAACACACTCATACCTAAATCCGATCATCACAATCGTTCACGAACTTGTTTCATCTCATCTCATCAAATCAGCATCAATCAAGTAAGTTAAACCCACACACACACTCCATTTAGTGTGAGGAACAAAAGTCCCTATGCTTAATTCGAGTATCAACTTCGATTTCATTTCCAAATTAGATCAATTGCATTCTAGGGTTTATATGATTTGGGGATTTCTTAAGTATCATTTTCAAGAATAAGTTTGAGTAACTAAACAGATCCGGCTTTGGCCCAACCTGTTAGTACACTCAACTTCCACCCAGGTGACCCGGGTTCGACCCTCGCACCCACAAAATGTTTTTAAAATACTTTTTTTTAATAAATTAATTCTTGAAATTTTTTAAATTATTATTAAATTAATATAAAAATTATTTTGTTAACTAAAACATTTCAGAAATTATTAACTTAATTTAAAGATTTTTTTAAAGATATAATTTTTACATTCAATTATCTTTTAAAGAATAAAAAAATTTATAAAAATATTATTTTTAAATTGTTATAAAAACTATTATAAATCAAATTTAAATTATTTCAAATCATTTTAAATCTATATTTTTTATTACTACTTTAGATAATTAATTATTTAATTAATTATTTTAACCAAGATATATCATAATTAATTATTAATTAACTATTTTTTCACGCTTTAATACTCAACTTTTAGTTAATCAATTATTATAAAATAAATAATATTAATAATATAATCTCACAAGTTATTCATTATCATTTTCAATATTAGTTATTTAATTTATTACATTTTTTAAGTACATTATTTTAAACAAATTATTAAAACCCAAATCCCAATTAAAACCCTAATTCATACCTAGTCGTTCAATCATTACTATTCTAACAAAAATACACCAAACCGTAAGTTGAAACGTGAGGAATTATTGGTGTCTAATCGAGCATTCTATCATTACCAAATCGCTTATATTTATCAAGTGAGTATTCATAGCCCTTTTTTGTGTTTCATATTTTGGGAAAATCATGTGATTCAATATTCAATAGATTCATTGTTATGCTATTACAAAATTCAATTCAAGACATGCTATGTTGTTACTTGCAATTATGTGTGCATAGTTAGATAAACTAGATGAGAACACAATCATTAATTCATGTAACCATTGTAACAATGATAGATCTATTGGTTTAACAAACCCACCTAATTTGTTTAGTCGCATGGTGATTGGAACCGGAATCATTCATTCTATAAGGCGTCGTCTGCGGACTGAGACAATTCAGTCATAGGGTTGAATGTGTTGGTTTGTCTTTTATGTTACACTATTGCTTTATAAGTCTTGACATTCCATGTGAATTGAATTGTTTTCAATCATTTTAATCAATCTATATATATTCAAACTTATCTTTACTCACCGGCTAATTCGTTAGCTGACTCGTTACTTTTTCATATGATTTCAGGATGTAGTTTAGAGGACTTCTTCATGCTCATATAAGACTTGGACTTAGATTAATAAAAGACTTTATTATATTATTTGAATCTTTATTGCATTGTATTGTATCATTCGATTAGTTTTAGTCAATGGAAATGACACTTAATATTATGTTAATTCCATGTGCTATGAACAATCGATTCATATTCATCCGCCCCGATGATTCTGCCGTCGGTCGAGGCGTGACAACATTGACTTGACCTCTCCAAATAGGTTTTCCATCGAGGAATGTTTGCCATTAAAAACCCAGAAATTTCTTGCTTTCCAAACCAACAAGCTGTCATTATATTGGCTTGAATAAGCTTTGTTTTTTCCTTGTCTCCTGCCATCGAGTTTTGAACTCTATATATCTTCAAAAGAAAAGGTATATGTTAGGTCAAGAACTCATGTATAGGTTTAGATGATCAATCAACTCTTGTAATCACACTTTGTAATTATTATTTGAATGATATAATATGAATGATTTTGATTACATTTGTGTTTATAAATTGAATAATATAATCTTACATCTCATTATATATGTTATAAATATATGATATAATATATTTCATAATGTATGTGTGAATGTGTGCAGTGAACACCAATTGTTAGAACAACTGCGGATGAATAAAGTGTTCTTCCGTAGATGTTCTCAGGAACATAACTGAAGATTGTACATCCGTAGATCTCCTGCGGAAGAACAAACTTCAGCTGAACAAGAAAAGAACAAGTGAAGCTACTGAAGGAGAGATTGCTGCGGAAGACAAGAACTCCTGCGGAAGCACAAACATTGAAGAACAAGCAATGAACAACAAAGTGTTGTTGCAGAAGACTAAGTTCCTGTGAAAGAAGAAATTCCTACGGATGACTGTTTAATACTTGTATGGTTTCACATCATCAAGTAGTCAACTAACAGAAAGTCAACAAGTCAACGTGGTAGAACAACAACATTAATGGCGATGGAAGACATATATTTCAAGCGAATATTCCATGTCACATCAACAACATTATATGTATTTATTTCATTGTAAATCTCAAACTCCTATGCCGATAAATATGGTGGAGATTCAGATAACTATAGTTAGCTGAATTATAGCAACAAGTTAGCGAAAGATTAGCAATGGATTAGAAACAGAATAGAATAAGATCTCTATATAACATGAGATCAAGATCAGATGTAAATAGACGATAAACATACGATCAAGCAACATAAGCAACATTTACATCAAAACATCAATAGCAACAAGAAAGCATTACAATCATCAATCGTGAACACTCGTGGTTTAATTATTCTTATATTCTATTTGTTCTATTGGTTGATTGATTTCTAGTTTGATAATCTCTTAAACAGTAAGTGTTGATAATTCCACGATCAATACTTGTTCAAATCAAACCTGATAATTCCTGAACGATCTTTGGATTCACAGGTGGTATCAGAGCTTGGTGCTCATTGATCCAGATCAATTGATCTATCAGCTTTGATTTGTTTAATCGAATACTGCTAAAACAAAATTGTTGCTTTCTAAATAAAAATTAATTATCATGGTAATTCAGTTGTTGGTGCTTATCAACCTCCTAAACTGGAAAACAAATCTGATTTTAAAACATTAAAAATCAGGTTCAGGAATCATGTTAATTATACAGATTCAGACCTATGGGCTTCAATTACCGAAGGACCTTATATTCCACCTGCTTTAGGTGCGGACTATAAGGATAAAAATCAACCATAAGTCTAAAGAATTTATCACCTGATGATGCTAAGAAAGTCAGGATTGACATCAAAGCCTATAGTATGTTACTATGGCTTTGCCTAAAGAACTCTTGATCAGGTGTGAATCATATAAAACAGCTAACTCGTTATGGAAAATCCTACACACTTTGTGTGAAGGAAGTGACGAGATTAGAAGCATCAAAAAGGATACTCTCCGTGCACAATATGAAACATTCCATCATATTCCGGTGTGAGTCAGTTCCTCAACAATTGCATAGATTCATGCAACTTGTTACAGAGATGAACATACTTGAGCTTGAGTATAGCAATGAAGATCTAAACAACAAGATGCTTCATTCATTGCCTGAGAACTGGACACAAACTGTGTTTATGTTTAAGAACACTATTGATTTAAAAGCAATAGGACTAGACACTCTAGTGGCAAAGGTAGAAGCATTGGAGCTGGATGAAAAGACAAGAAACAAAAGTGTGAAAGCACCTGTAGCTCCTTATCAATTCAAAGAATTGAAAAGTACTAGAAGTGCATTCATCTCCAATGAAGATGAAGACAACTCTTGTGATGAGAGTGAACATGAAGAAGAGACAAGTTTCTATGCTGCAAAGTCTTCAAAGTCAAGAAACACAGCAATCAGAACAAAAAGACTAAAGGAAAAGCTGATGAGTTCAAAACCAAAAAGAATAACAATCAAACAAAACCAATTACTGTGGTTCTAGAGTCTGAAGAATAGAAAGCTGCCTTTGTAGCCTTCAGTTCAAGCTTTCAAGCTTATCTAGGAAGTACTTTGACTCCTGCTCACTTTTGTCAACAAGATCTAGAAGAACTTCATCCTGATGAGGTAGAAGAGATGGATCTGCAATGGCAAATGGCAATGATCCCTATAGAGCAAAGATGTACATGAAAAGAAACAAAGGACTGTCCATAGGAGGAAGATCAACAAAAATCGATGTGGACAAGACCAAAGTAAGATGCTTTAAATGCAACTTATATGGACACTTTTCGAGGGAGTGCAACAGCAATCAACAGCAGTCAACTGACTCAAGACAACCTAGTCAAAAGAACTTTACACAACCTCAATTAACCAATGCATCCCCACCAACAACAAACAATAAAACAGGTATCACTAATGCTAAAGAAACTGGTCTAATTATTTTGCAGGATGGTACTTGTCACTGGAGCATGTATGAAAAGGAAGTACTTGCAGAGAATCAAGCTTTAATGCCAACATGGAAAACAAAGTTCCTGCAATGGATGCTGAGGTAAGAGAAAGATTGTGTTCTCCCACTTGCATAGATGAAGTAGAAAGATATAGAACACATGCTCAACAATTGGCTGATAAAGTAAAAGAAACACTGCTTATAAATGAATCTCATGTTAGAGAACACAAACTTTATCAAGTCAAAATTAATTCTTTACAAAATGATTTAGATAAAATTGTATCTGAAAATTACTACCTAAAAGCACAAGTTGAGCATCTGACTACATCTTTAACCAAGTCTATATCAGATCATGCATCTACTGAGGTGAAATTGCAGAAATTCCAATTGTCATCACAACAGTATGAGAAACTATTAACCTCTCATATTGAGTCAAAGAACAAGTTAGGATTGGGATTTCATGCAGTTCCACCACCGTGAATGATAACTATACTTCTTTGCCCGAGTCCATGACCAATAGTTTATCTAATCACTTTGTGTCCAGTAACATGTGTGAGTCAACAAATAAAAATAATAGTAATGTAACTATTGACACTTAACTATATGAATCTAATTCATCAGAATCAGAACACTCAAATCAAAGTAAATTAGAATTTGATTATGATAATGTGATGACTTGCATGATGATGATAAGTCTGATAATGCTGGTTTGTATAAGGGTAAAACTGTTTTAACAAAATACTCAGTTCCAAAGGTACTGAATGAACTTAAACTACCCTATCCACCAAACAAAAAAAATCTGTTGAAGACAATCCACACAAGGATTGAGCAACTAAATGAAGGGATACAAGCATTCAATAAACTTAACAAGGAAAAGCCAGCAATAGAGCCTCAGAAGAAAATTCCATGACTTCAGCAGATCATCTGCGAAAGAGGTCTATGAGATCCACAGAAGTCATACGGAATAAGCAAGAAATTGCTCAATCAGTAAGCAAAGACAAAGCTCAGAAGAAATACTTGCAGGCTAAACAAGAACCCTTTGACATCATGTCAGGAAGAGGTAAGATATCATCAACACAAAGTTGGACAAAGAACTGAAGAACCATAAGGTTTCAACTAAGAAAAAGGCTAAGGCTGCATCAGACAGTGATGCTGAAGAAAAGTACTGTAAATGGTGTGACATGCATAATCACAGTACAGAAGATTGCTTCTTCAGCAGTTATTGCTCAATATGTAATATGAACAATCACATGACTTCAGATTGCTCCTTCAACAAATATTGTGTATATGCAACAAAAACAACCATTCTACCAAGGAATGCTTTTTCAACAAGAAGAACAAAACAAAGATCCTCAAGAAGAAGTATGTAGAGTCCATGAGTCAGAGTCAAAATCTTCTGAGGATGATAATCCTAGAGGTGCAAAACAAAAGAACCAGCAACAAAAACAGAAAATTACTAAGACAAAGAAAATAGCTGCTGAGGTGCAATTAAACATTAATAAGGAAAAACAAGTGCAAAGGAAGGCACCACACAAAAAGGTAGCTCTTGAAGAAGATGATGACTTCTATGATGATTTTGACAAAGGCAGTATAAAACAAGATGAAAACACCTCATCATTATCATCAAAAACATCCTCACCCAAAACAACCACATAATGATTAAATGACATCAAAACACTTAGAAACTTCAAAACACTTTCATGAGAAAGTCACTATATTAGATAACAATGGCAAGCCCAAGACCATCAAGACTGGGCTCCTAAGTCTAACTAAGTTTATCCGTTTGTAGGAACATCCAGGAGGTGACAACAAATGGTATGTTGACAGTGGCTGTTCCAGACATATGACAGGAAACTGTACCCTCCTGCAGGATTTCAACAAAAAATGCTTCTATGTAGCATTTAGTGGGTGATAAGAAGGAGGGAGGTAAAATCACATGTGTGAAGGAATGGAACAAATGGAGTTTTAAAGTTTGATAAAGTTAATTTTTGTGAAAACTTACAGTTTAATTTACTAAGTGTATCTCAAATCTATGACCAACACTACACTGCTTTCTTTGATAACTCTGATTGTTATATTCTTAAGTCAGGTTTCAAAATTCCAGAAGACTGGATCCTTCTTAAAGCACCAAGTAACACCTATGTGTTGGACATGAACAACACAGCACTAACAAGCAAAGAAACATGCCTGATTTCTAAATCATCAAAGATGAAGCACAACTGGGCACAGAAGGATGGCTCATTCAAACTTGAAAAACATGAATAAATTGGTGAAAAATGACTTAGTCATTGGTTTCCAAAGAAAGAATTTTACTGTTCTAATACATTATCATGTTATAAAGGAAAACAACATAAAGTCCCACATAAGTAAAAACAATTAACACAAACACACCCTAAGTTACTACACATGGACCTCTTTGGTCCAACCAATGTGTTAAGCATTGGCAAAAGGCAATACTGTTGGTGGTTGTTGATGATTTCACTAGATTCACTTGGGTATTTTTTCTTAAAACATAAAGTGAAACATCAGAAACTTTTAATGGATTCATCACTAAGATAAAAATCAACTTATCTAAGAATCAAGATACTGAGAAGTGATAATGGAACTGAATTTGTTAACTATGTTTTAGATACTTTTTGTAGAGACAAAGGCATAGCCAGACAATTCAGTGCACCAAGAACTCCATAACAGAATGGAGTTGCCGAGAGGAGAAACAGAACTCTAATTGAAGCGCAAGAACAATGCTAGCTGACTCACCTGCCAATAACATTTTGGGCAGAAGCTGTGAACACTGCCTGCACTGTTCAAAACAGAACTTTGATTGTCAAAGAACATAATAAACACCTATGAACTTCTGTTAAAAGAAAACCTTTTATAGATATCTAAAGCATTTTGGTGTCATGTTCTGTATTAAACACAAAGAACAGTTAGGAAAATTGCTGAAAAGCATATGATGGTTTCTTTGTTTGGTTATTCATCAACATCTAAATCATATAGAGTATACATTCCACATGAAAACATAGTGGAAGAACTCTAATGTATCCTTTGATGAATCCTTATTTCCACAGTCTGTGAAAGGATCATCTTGGTTGTTTTGATAGATGCATTAACTAACTCATTTAACTCTGTTATCTTAATGTGACAGGTGCTACGGATACATGTTACCCCTATGTCACTCCAAATATGGGTGTACCATTGACAACTGATACCTAGAGTCATTCCCTCAGAGAACACAAGTGACAATGAACCTGGTACATCAGCTCAAACAAGTAAAGATGGTTCTGATGACCTTACACCATGCACATCAGCAGAAGTACCATCTACTTCGTAGATGTCTCTACTTCCGTAGATGTCTCTACTTCCACAGATGATAGACTGAAATCCCCCAAGGACCAAATCACATCAGAAAACCACCTCACACCATTACCACATACAGACATATCTTCTACAGAGAATACAACTGATCATTTCCTTGCTACGGAAGGCATATCCACAACCCCGGAAGGCATACCTATTCCTGTGGAAACTCATTCAGCTGCAACAGAAAATAAATGGACTATTTTGTTGACTCTCCATCAAAACTGACCCCATCACCAACAACTAACATCACAAACCTGGATTCATCCATCCAAGTTCATGATGTACCAACAGTTAGAACACATAAGTATCACCTAATTGATAACATGATAGGTGACCTTAACAGGAGAACTACAAGAAAACAAGGGGGAGCAGCAAACATCTATTTGTTCTCCTGCTTTCTTTCACAAGTAGTTCCACCTAACATAATAGAAGCCTTGAAAGATAACAGCTGGATTGAAGCAATGCAAGAACAACTTAGCAATTCAGGAAACAGAAAGTGTGGAATCTAGTTGATCTCCCGAAGGTCAATATCCAATTGGCACTAGATGGCTATTCAAAAAAACTAGATGACAGAGAAATAATATTAGAAACAAAGCAAGCTAATTGCACAAGGCTACACTCAAGAGAAGGCATAGACTATGATGAAGTCTTTGCACCAGTTGCAAGGATTGAGGCAATTAGAGTGTTCTTAGCCTATGCTTCATATAAGAAGTTTACAGTTTACCAAATGGATGTAAAATGTGCCTTTTTATATGGAAAGATTGATGAAGAGGTCTATGTGTCTCAACCACCAGGCTTTGAAGACCCTTATCCTCATAGGGTGTACAAGCTTGACAAAGCTTTGTATGGGCTCCATCAAGCTCCAAGGAAATGGTATGAAACATTGTCCAAATTCCTACTGAAACATGGGTACAAAATAGGTACAATTGACCAGACACTCTTCCTCAAACATGAACATCAGGATCTCTTAGTTGTACAAATATATGTTGATGACATCATATTTGGATAAACAAACAAGAGACTGTGTGAAGAGTTTGAAGCCTTAATGCAATCTGAGTTTCAGATGAGTTCAGTGGGAGAATTAACATTCTTTCTAGGATTACAAGTTCATCAGAAAATAGATGGCATTTTCATCAATAAAGAAAAGTATGTCCTTCAAACACTTAAGAAATACAACTTTGTAGAATCCTCCTCATGCAAAACACCAGCATCTACTATAGACAAAATTGTACCAGATCCAACAGGGAAGTCTATTGATCAAAGATTATATAGATCTATGATAGGATCATTAATGTACTTAACTGCTAGTAGACTGATGACATAATGTTTGTTGTGTGTGTTGTATAGGTATCAAGCAGATCCAAAGGAGTCTCACTTGAATGCAGTAAGAGAATCTTCAGATACCTCAAAGGAACCAGCATTGGTCTCTGGTATCCCAAAGAAGGAGATTTCAAACTTTACTCATATTCAGACAGTGACTACGGAGGCTGCAACAACAACAGGAAATCAACAACTGGAGGATGTCAATTCTTAGGACCATGGCTTGTGTCTTGGCAGTGCAAAAAGCAGACAAATGTTTCAGTATCCATAGCTGAGGCTGAGTACATAGCTGCTTCAACTGGTTGCTCTCAGGTTCTATGGTTGCAAAACCAATTACTTGACTATGGTTACAATTTTCTTCAAACTCCAATATACATAGATAACTCAGTTGCTATGTTTATCTACTAATCCAGTTCAACATAGTAAAACTAAACACATTGAAATCAGATACCATTTTCTGAGAGATTGTTAGAAAAGGGCCTAATCAGGTTGATCAAAGTGGACACAACAAATCAACTTGCTGATTTGTTACTAAAGCCTTTGATTCAGTTAGATTTAATTTCTTAATTGAATCCTTAGGCATGCTCAACCTAGATTAGTTCACAAACAACAATAACAATATTGTCGATTACCTGTAATCATATGAGAAAGGCAAACAGTTTTCTTAAATAACTACCTAAGGCAGTTGATATTCTAAGGATATGATAGTACACTATAACTTGACATTCACTCTGCTCTTAATCAACAACTACCTACTGATCAGATGTGTTTGATATGTGAATAGGTTTAGCTTGAGTGGAAACTTAACAATGTCATGCACAACATAAAGTCAAGATGACTAAGAGTGGACAAGTCATTGAGAGAAGCATTCAAGTAAGTCTAATCCGGATGTGATCAGGATAACACCCATGCACACTTACTATGTTGTAACACCTTATAACCTCTATCTTTGCGCATCATGACCCTCTGTTTTGCGTAAGCAAAGACCTGGGTCAACGGGCACCTCTGTTTTACGTGAGTAAAGACCTGGTGACCGGATGCTAATCATCAAACGTTCCAAAAAGGAACTGCTCTAAAAGAATCCATGTGCTTAATTGTCAAAGAGCATACAAATCAACTCAGCATTAATAAGATTTCAAAGAAATCTTAAGATAGAGCTTATAATCTACGGAACATAGTTTAAGTGTGATAAAGTGTTAACTTCACTAACTGGAGGACTAACTTACATGCCACTCCAATGATGAGTTCACCTTTTCTATCTTTAATTCTTACCAAAACATGATAAACAACATGATACGTTAAACTACACTCTTGACTGAATTTCTGCGGATCCACATATTTGCAATCAACACTAGATCAAGTAAATAATATCACACTAATATTTTGGAAAATGTCTAGATCATAGTATGATCCCTAGTATATCCTATGTTTGTCTGAAACAAGTTATAAACAACTTTATTTTCTCTATGATTATTAGTTGGACAAATTAATTGTTGTTCATGCTATTTTCTTAAATTTTGATAAATACATAAGTTTATGATTAATCACAAATTTAGGGGGAGTAGTCAAAGCATGAAACTGAGTTTCAACTGAGTTTAACTAATTTCAACACAATGATATGAAGAAAATTGGAACTTGAGCACACTAACTTGGCTGCAGGATATCTGAAGTGTTTACCTACTTCTGCACAATTGCCATGAAGCAAAGTCATAAGGTCCAACAGCAAACAACAATGACTAACTATGTGTTAGTTCATACAGTTAAATTCATACAGTTAAACTGAACTTTCTTCGGAAGATATGAAAAATAAGGAATCTGTCCTCAGTAGATGGTATTCGGAAGACAAAAAGTGGAACATTGATTCGTAGATATTCTACGGAAGGATATCTGTCCTCCGTAGATGTTGTGCGGAAGACAATGAAACAGAGGAACATTGACTTCTGTAGATATTCTATGGAAGAAATAAAAATGTCTAACTTGTGTAAATATTAATTGACATTGATTAGTTTGATAACCTCGAAGGGGTAAAAAGGATAGATGGGTTCCACATCATTAAGATAAGGTTAGACAACCTGAAAAGTATAAAAAGGGCTCCGTGACTGTTGGCCTTTCTATTCACTTTCAAAACACCTTTCAGCCTAGAATTCCTTTGAGCCAAAAAACCCCTTTTTATCTTCATAACATCAATCATCCACTCAATCCATACAACACCTAAACCTCACAGCCACCATGGCTAATCAGTTTGTAAAGGATCACAACGTATGTGCATTCCTAAATCCAGACGTTGAAGATGAATGTAGAGCCATCATACGATACTTGAGAAGGACAAGACTCTTCTATGCACTAATTGCTGACCCACTGATCTATCTACCACACATGATAGATTTCTGGAACTCTGCTGCAGTAGGAGAAGAGATGAAGGTGCTATGATAACTACAACCATGGGAACCTACCCTATGGATAAATGAAGGCATGATACGTAGTGCTCTAGAGCTTGGAGATAAGGAACAAGGCCACCGGATGTATTCGACCATGAATACATTCAGAGGGTATTTGCCTAATGGGCTACGATGGCAACTACAAGAACAGAGAGATCAGAAAGGGAGACTATGCAAGCCATATCGCTTCCTGTGCCACACTTATCTTAAGTGTATCTCCAACTGAAAGTCTGGGTTGGATAGATTCTCAAGGCACATCTCTTCTGGCATCATTGGGATTTTGAAGGAAGAACATACAATTATGCCAAGTACATCATGAACTGCCTCTGCGACCACGTGCGAGTGCAGAAACAGGACAAGATGTTCATGTTTCCAAGGTTCCTACAACTAATGATTAATGAACAATTGCCTGAGATCGAGAGAGAAGGAGATGTATGTGTGCAAAATCATCTAAGCAGATCATTACTAAACAAGTTAACTGGGCAGTACAAGGAGGAGAGGTAAATGTTTGCCCATGTTCTTGATGAGTCTGAGGAGATCCACAGGAGCTGTTAGGGTTGAAGAACCATAACTTCAAAGCTCATCAATGAATCCTCTACTCCCTCCCAACATCAAACACAAGCAGTGCCTGCACCTCAATCTCCACCTGTTCAACTGGATTCATCATCCAGTGAACATACCCAGCCTGCTACACTACACAATCACTATCATCAGTTCACACTGATGCAACAAAACCCATCTCACTCATTCCATTCAAACACCCACTTATCCAATCCTAGCTGAACAATTCCTTCTCCTACACCAACTGAACCATTCATCTCACCAACATCCACTGAACCAATCACTTCTCCCACACCTACTGAACCTTTGAAAGCCCAACACCAACTGAAGAATTCCATCTAGAAGAGGATGAAGAAATTCTAGAAGGGACTACTGAGGAGATTTGTATGGAGGCTGAGGGAGAGAAGGGTGAGGAGGTGATCCAAGGAGAGTTTGTTGATATTGAAGCTTATCATGAGGATGACCTGAAGGATGAGGAGATAGATGTAAGTAAGATATTTAGTAGCAAAATATAACAACCTCATCCTGAAGGGAAACAAGAAGCTGGAAAAGTTGAGAAGATTGAAGAAGGAGCTAAAAGAGAAAGACAAACTGATAGCTGAGAAAGATGCAACAATCATTCAACTAGAAGGTAGGCTGAAGAGGCTGAGAGAAGATATTGTGATGGACAACGAGGTGATGATGCCCTGAATGATTTGGTAGATGAACAAGTTGAACAACTGAGAGATAAGGATCATGAGATTGAAGGGTTAAAGAATAAGTTAACTGAAGCTGAACTGAGCAAAAGTGAAGTGCCCACAATCACTTACAGCAGGAAGAGGAAGTACCTGGGGAAACCGACAGATGCTGCTGGTGAATCACCAAAACGAGTAAAAATAGATTCACCAGAGCAGTCAGCCCCAGAGGAACAAGACAGGGTGGATAGTGATAGAGAGTGGGAGAGCTGATAAAGAAGAAAAAGATGCTGAGCTCTTAACAATTGAAGATATTTTGGAAGAAAGAGCTCAATCAACCATGTTATGGACTTGATAAAATGGATTTCCTTATGACATGGTTGAAAGAATGAACATGAATGAGATGATTGAAGTGTTGAAAGAGTTTGATGCTGCAAGGCTGATGCTACCCATATGCAACTATGAAACTTTCTCAAAATACAAAGCTATGAAGAAAATCAAGAAGGATTTGGGTCACTGTGACACCACTAAGCTCACCAAGTATAACATGATTTGCTGGCTACAAAGTCACAATCATGAACAACATGAATGAAGGGAAGAACAGTGGGTGAGTTGAGGGCTATGATGGAATATGTGATGAAAGTGGAGCTGGATACGGGTGTGAAGTTCAGATCTGGAGCTCCCAATCCTGCCTATCAACAACAACCAACACAAACCCCTGCTGAGCCTACTGTGGTTAAAGCCAAGGATATGCATGGGAAAAGAGAAGCTGATAATAGAGCAAGGGATGTGATTCCCAATAAGATATGGCCTCTAGGAACTGCTGTGAGGGAGATTACAGAAGAAAGACTAAGTTTGATTCAACTGTTTGATCAGATGACATCTCCAAGATCAGCAGAAGATCATCACATGTCAGCATGGAAATATGATGTAGAATGGGACTGTGCTATGATCAAAAGGGCATCTGGTATGGTGCAATACTTCCTATTGGTGGAAACCTTACTGACACTTCCAGATGCAGACCTAAATGTCCTACAAAGCATTCCCATCATCAACTATCCCACAAGTCCAAGAGGGAGAGACTTCTCCGGACTTATGACTGAACTATGTCATAAGTTCAAGGGAGATGTACTGAGGGAAGCTAGATTGGTAGATGCTGAGCACCATAGAAGGAAATCAAGAAAGTCTTAGTCCAGGTCTCAGTTGATTGATGATGAATTTTTGAAGAGATCTGGATCTGAAGACAGATCTAATGCATCAGTGAAGGTGATTGAAGGCAATCAATTTACATTCCCTATAACAGACTAGGGATATGTAGAAAAGAACAAAGAGCTTGTTTTGCTGAGGAATGATCCTAAAAGAAAGCTACAAGTATCAGACTCTTTGACCCAGTGGAAATAAAGTTGCTGCACCCAAGCTACACCTCTTACTTGCACAACAAACATTTTCCAAGGCTGCAGGATCAAACTGCTCAAAATGACTTGTGCTTATATGTCCATCTTATTCAAGTCATTGACAAACTGCATGCCAATGCTCACAAGAGGAGGAAGTATGAAGCTGGGCAGCTGATTGGGTCAGAGATAAACCCATAACAGAATTAAGAATTTCTGACCAGGACGAATGGAAGTGGTATCCAATAACTGTGTTGTTGCAACACTGACCACTGAAGAGGACATCCTGGGGTTGAAATATAAAACACTGAAAAGAATGGGTAGAAGGCAGATAGTTTCAAATATGAAGATCAAAAGACTGCCGTAGAATACTTTAAAAAGAAGATTTTGTCAAGAGTTCAAGAACTGAAAGACCTAAACCAATGATTACTAGAGTCTAAACCTAAAGGGGAGTATTGTTAGGTCTAGAACTCATGTATAGGTTTAGATGATCAATCAACTCTTGTAATCACACTTTGTAATTATTATTTGAATGATATGATATGATGATTTTGATTACATTTGTGTTATGAATTGAACAATATAATGTTACATCTCATTATATATGTTATAAATATATGATATAATATATTTCATAATGTATGTGTGAATGTGTGCAGTGAACACCAAGTGTTAGAACAACTGCGGATGAATAAAGTTTCTTCCGTAGATGTTCTCAGGAACATAACTGAGATTGAACATCCGTAGATCTCCTGCGGAAGAACAAACTTCAGCTGAACAAGAAAAAGAACAAGTGAAGCTACTGAAGGAGAGATGATGCGAAGGAAGAACTCCTGCGGAAGCACAAACATGAAGAACAAGCAATGAAGATACAAGTGTTGCTGCGGAAGACTAAGTTCCTGTGAAAGAAGAAATTCCTACGGAAGACTGTTTAAACTTGTATGTTCACATCATCAAGTAGTCAACTAACAGAAAGTCAACAAGTCAACGTGGCAGAACAACAACATTAATGGCGATGGAAGACATATATTTCAAGCGAATATTCCACGTCACATCAACAACATTATATGTATTTATTTCATTGTAAATCTCGAACTCCTATGCCGATAAATATGGCGGAGATTCAGATAACTATAGTTAGCTGAATTATAGCAACAAGTTAGCGAAAGATTAGCAATGGATTAGAAACAGAATAGAATAAGATCTCTATATAACATGAGATCAAGATCAGATGTAAATAGACGATCAACATACGATCAAGCAACATAAGCAACATTTACATCAAAACATCAATAGCAACAAGAAAGCATTACGATCATCATTCGTGAACACTCGTGGTTGATTATTCTTATATTCTGTTGTTCTATTGTTTGATTGATTCTAGTTTGATAATCTCTTAAACAGCAAGTGTTGATAATTCCGCGATCAATACTTGTTCAAATCAAACCTGATAATTCTGAACGATCCTTGGATTCACAGTAGTATAATAGGTAAAATTTAAACAATTGGCTGATAATCGCCCACAAGTGATTAGAAATGTGACACGTGGGAACACAGGTATGTGATATTGTAACTTCATAAAATAGAGGACATGAGGATGAGAGATGGTACCTCTTCTGAAATAGCCAGGATTCTAACTGATACCATTCCAAATAAGAATATTAACTTAATGGGAGTCTAGTTGTTCCGACAATAGTACTCTTTGGGGACAATATCAAAGTGTCTATCTTGGTATTGATGTATTGGTTGTAAATTCGAAATCTCTGTCACCATCTCGACCCAAAGCTATCTGTCCGAAGGTCTTTCTGTTGCTCCATAAAAACCTGAAATTGAAAGAACATTCAAGCAGTTAGTAAGCTCCCTGGTTTCATCCATATTCAGTTGTACTGAACGCCATCTCCATTTCCAAGTAATGGTGTTGTTCTCTTCAGTAAAACAGTCCTTTAATTAACATTATTTTCCACTTCAATATGAACAAAAAAAATTGAATACATAATGGTTTTTCACCAATCCATCTATCAAACAAAACCTTATGTTTTCACCATTTCCCGGCACCGCTTTGCAAGAGTTATTAACATCAATGTTGTAATTTTAAGATCCCTTCCAGATTGTATATCTCTTTCCATAAGCTAGCACCATTTTCCTTGACGGAACAGTATTCTAAACCGTAGACATGCATGAGTGGATAGCCAAAATAACTTTTCCAACATGAAGATGTCTCTGTTTTAAATCTCCATATCCATCTAATCAATAAGGCAATGTTTGTAGCATGTAAACTACTCACCCCAGCCTCTTTGTTAGATGAAGTCACTTTTGAACATATTACCCAATGAATTTTTAGAGTTATCACAAGTACTTCTTGTCCACCAAAATCTTTTTCTTAGTTTTTCCATGTCATTAAGAACCTTCTTAGGGGCCCTGAAGAGAGAAAAGTAGTAAAGGGGAAGCCATTAAGCACTGATTTATTAACGTTAGTCTACCACCCATGACTTACATGATCGTCTTTGTGTAAATGAGTCACATGTATGGATGTTATAACTATATCCACATAAATGAGTTTGTATTATCATGTCTTTGTAAATAGTTGCCAAGAGAAACTGGGTTATGTGAGTTAATTCTAATCAGGGAGATGTTTTAAAGCAAATGTAACTTGTTTAATAATAAATGAAGGTGGGTTACTTATATTGTGTGGTAAGGGGATACGTATTGACGAGCGTGCGTGTATACTCTGTGTGAGCATTATACTAAATAGGGTTGTTCACGAACCGAACCAAACCGAACGCAGCTCCTCTCGAACTGTGGTTCGGTTTCAAAACGAGTGGCTCGGTTCGGTTCGAATTTACATATTCGAGCGCAAAATTCATGCTCGAACTCGGTTCGGTTTTAACCGAGCGCTCGGTTTTGCTGGTTTGTGTTACAATTAAAACAAAAGTAATAATTCATTCAAGTTTAACATTCAAATTCCAACCCAAAGTCAACAAA